>WWET01002209.1:241879-266763 GCA_011038615.1 Limnodynastes dumerilii
TGTGTAGGTGTTATGAATGGGGGGTGGGCAAATGAATGTAATTTGTACAATAAGGGCTTGTCTAATAAGCCCTTACACAAGATTCAGTATGCGGAATAGTTAAGGCAGGGTCCTGCAGGTGGATACACTATCTGCACATAGGAGAACAGGGGGAGTGCCCTGCTCTCCTACATGCAAAATTGTGAATCTCAAAATCCGCACAATAGCCTCCGCAGCGGAGACTACCGTACGGAAACATAGCCTAAATCCTATTATAGTCCATTATTATTATTATTATTAATAATAACGGGTTTTTAAATAGTGTCATCAGATTACGTATATGTTACATATCATATACACAAGGTCAAGTCTTTATAGTGTGCAAGGTTGCGCCTAAATGAAGAGTTGAAAATATATTAATTTTGTTAATTGGAGGCTTTACGTTAATCTCAAGTGGTTTATAGAAAATCCAAGGGAACAATGTTTGGTTTTTTATTAGTCTGGTGACTGGAGGCATTTATAACTCTCTTTAATCTTTGCCATCGTATCACCACCAAATGAATATAATAGGAACACATTGTTTCCAAGATCTTGGACACAGAATGGGCCTCTCTGCTCCCTCTATTTGTCTTCCTGCATACTCAGGAGTGCCATACATGCTGGAGAAATGATTGACGTATTTAATAGAAGGCCGTGGGAGTAATGGAATGTGGAAGGAATCCAGCCTCACACAACACACACTACTGATCCAACCAGACCCCACTGTACAGACCCTAGAGGGGACATTCACTATAGAGCCCTACTTGCGTGCAATCTGACATTATCATTGGCTTCAGCAGTGCTGCTTTATCTGTGTGCTGGATGGATAAGCCTTTAGAGAATGAAAAACAAATGTTTGGAGCTGAAGACCTCAACTGAGTGACCTATGTGATGACTTGTACTGAATGGTTTTTTTTAACCCTTTTAGAACAATAGACTATATTGTTAATGTGCCACAGAACTATATTACAAAATATTGACCAGTATTATGTGGGGGCTTTCACCCTTCATCTATACATAAAAATGATTCATACTTAATAAAGTATAAACAAGGTACATTGATACAAAATCTGATTATTGGAATGTGTTAAAGTGCACAAATGCTGTTTTTTTATCTGGTACCCTCTATAGACAAATAAATAATATAATTGATAAATGAAAGTACCATATGCTGTAAAAACTCTAATTATTAACTTAAGCCATAAATTCAACTAAACTGAGCAGCATCTTAGTAAAAAATGGTAATATTTAATAAACAGCACCAAGGTGGCCTCCATATTTTGCAGATTATTAATCAGTGCCAAACCAAAGCTTTTTTGTTGAATTCCAATTGCTTCATGCTTCTTGGCATGAAGCAAGTGGTGGATTTCCTGCCACACAGGTGCCAATGTAACCTCTATAAGGGGGGGAAATAGTAGGGGGGCAGACATGACACAGCCATAGAGAATACAAAGGGAACATCTGTATTGGCACATTACACAGTTGGATCTTGATGACAACTTTACAGAATACCCAGCTCAAACAGGCTATATGGATTTTGGCTTATTGGCATGTGTTAGGAATGCAGCGGCTTACTTCTATGGCCTGTGTTTATATTCATTAATTTTGTCTGCTTGTGCTGATTGCTCAGTGCAGTGGTATTCTGGTATTCCTACTGATCAGTGTCCTGGTCCTGCTTCCATGTTTATTGTTTGTTCATATCTTTTAATAGTACTGTGTTAAGTGGAAACACTGCAGTGTGTGCCATCTGCCTATATTGTATTTTCTCCTGTTCCTGTCAGTCCACTGTGTTCCGCTACCACCTCGTTCACCAGAGTGTGCTAGTGTCTGGGATTCCATAATCCCTTGGGTTAGACAGCAGGATGCATAAAACAACCTAACACTAGCTAGACAAAGTGTATCCACGCTAGTTACCAGCCAACTAGTTTGGCATCGGTACACAACACAGGTGGATAATTGAAGCACACAGCCTCACCCATATACCAACTAATAAACACTCCAAACACAACACATACAAATTAACAAGAACACAAAATAAACAATTACTTAGTGGTTTGGCTACAGTACTTTAACACTCAAACTTCAAAAAGGCTAGAGGCTTAAAGCATGCTTTTAAGCAATACAAAAAAGTACATATTCTGTGGTTAGCTTCAGACACAGCATTATCATAGAGTGAGATTGCTAAAACTCACAAAATGGTAGAACTGCTTGTTTATAGATGAGTTTGTTTAATTATGCATGCTAGGGAAATAAAAATGTGTAGAGTGGGCTGTGGCCTGATGGTAAAGGGAGCCTTTAGGCAATGGTAATAAACAGCCCAATACCCTTAACGTTTTTAAATGAATGAAGCGGTTGCAGGCTCGCTTCAGCTCGCAGTGAGCCTTGCAGCTTCATTCATTAATTTTACTAATACTCACCCCTCTGGTGAGGTCCCGCGATGATCTCTGGGCTTCATTCGTATGAATGAAGTCCTGCGCATGCGCAGAGACTCCCATGCGGGACTTTGAAAATGTCAAGTCCCGGCATGAAAAACACTGTGCATGCGCAGTGGCTTCATATAGGGACTCTGAAATCTCAGACGTGTCTACCGGACAGGTAAGTTTTTCTTTTTCCTTTATTATTTTTTATTGAAATTAATATTTTGAATGTATTTATTTATTTATTATTGTATTTATTTTTTAAAACACAAAACATTTTTTTTTTATTTTTGTTTTAAATTTACACACTTAGGTCTATCCCAGCGCTATCCCCATACATGCCCCCTTTTCCTACCCCTAATAACAGCTATTAGGGGGAGGAAAAGGGGGTAATATGGCAAGATAGCTGGGACAACTGCACTAACGCCAGCATGAGCTGATGTTAGAGTTCATCCGGGAGCGGAGGGTAAAACTCCGCTCCAACATTTCATAAATATTACAAAATCCCGACCCGCTCTGAAAAGAATGGGCCAGCGGAGAGCCCCGATGTTTAAATGGATCGTCAAGGAAACTACTATTTTCCATGGTGATCCATGGTTAGTAAATATTAAAACCTTTATTTTCATGTGATAATATCCATTTTCATATGAAAATGGGCATTATCACATGAAAATGGGCATTATCACATGAAAATGAAGTTTGTAAATAAACCCATATGTTATGAAAAGAATAGAATTGAGGCAGTTTATGAACATACACTAAAGAGATCCACTCTGTTTTCTTCGGAGCAGAATGGGGTCATTTTTCTGGTATTTTTTCTAGAACATTTGCCAGCTATGAGTGGTTTGTATTTCTTTAAACAAGCAACGCCTGATGCCTCACCCTACAATACCCACACAACCCCATGAATGAATAACCCCAAAATAAAGACACTGACAACTTTATTTGGATTTAAAAAGGGGACATAAGTTTATTAATAAGTGAATTGGTGGAATTTGATTTTAGACTTTAAAATTTATGATTGAGCAAGGTTGCAAATATCAGGTGTATGTCACAACAGGAACTTACAGCAACGACTAACAGTCATCTGCAAACGAGGTGCCCCCACCTCCCCCAATACCCCAGGCTCCACCTCTTCATGTGCACACCTCAATATACCAGAGGAGGCAGACGAGGCCCCGTCACAAGACAGGCGACCAAAGCTTAGCTCGAAGGGTGCGCCTCTGAACCATATATTTACATCCCCACATTTTTTCAACTGAGCCAACAAATAAACAAAATACGGTGACACTGTGAGTACCGCAGCTGGGGACAGCAGCGCGCCGTCCACAGCACCAGGAACTCTGGCTGGTGGCCAATCAATCCTGATTGGCTGCCTGCCGGTCACATGGCATGGCCGCGAGCCAAACAGGGCTCGCGGTGGCCATCTTGGGAAAAGCCTGGCAGGGCTCACCGCAGCATTGCACCCAGGCGCCCCTGCAGCGCCCAGGGTGCATTGCGGTGCCGTCGTGAGCCAATCAGGGCTCACCACGTCACCAATCCCATCAGCCCCTGCAGTTGGATTGAAAATCCACCGCATAGGCAGAAAGGCGCGAGCAGTGGCAGAAAGAGGCCGAAGACAGAAGGTGGAGCTGTGCTGCATGGAAGAAGACAGGGCCAGAAGAGGCCAAATAAAGAAGTGCCCAGCGGAGGAAGATCTGCGGCGTTGGCGAGAAGAAGAGGAGAAGCGCCGACTGAAGGAAACCGGGAGGCATAGGCTGAAGATAGTGGACCCTGGATCAGCAGGCTGCGCGCAGGAGGGTGAGACCCAGGATGGGGAGACTATTATTTAACTATTCCCATCCTCTTAGACAGTGCTTACTGTGGCCCCTTGGACCCTCCCCAAGTGAAATAGGCCCAGGACCTCTCCCTACTGGCATCAGCGTCCCCCCCCCCCCCCTAACACCTGACACCCCTGGGCAACGAGAATAGGCCCTGATACCCTTGACAACGAGCGTACAGTGGCCCCCCGGCTGGGAAAGCCCTTTTGTCTGCCCCACTGCTGCCAATGATACGGCCCAGTCCAGGCCTGGACTGGAGCCCCAAACCCACGGGCATAGGGGGTGAGGACCCTTCCATCTGAGGGCACTAGGCCCAATAGTGTTATAGTGCTAGACCCCTGTAGTACAGGGCATTAGGCCCTATAGGTAACTATAGTAAAAGGGTACTAGACCCTGTGTTAGATAAGGGCACTAGGTCCTTTGTTAGAGGGCACTAGGCCCTTGTTGGTTAGCGGGCACTAAGCCTCAGTTAGGTTCGGGCACTAGGCCCGGGGTATGGTTAGAAGGGTGTTAGACCCTTGGTTAGCAGGGCGCTAGGCCTGCGTGTAGGTTGGGCACTAGGACCTTGTTTGGTTAAAGGGCATTAGGCTTTATTGTTAGTGTTTGGTGCTAGGCCCATGCTAGGTTGCGCAGTAGAGGGCGATAGGCCCTGTTTAGGCCGAAGGGAGCGCTAGGCTCCGTTAGTGGTAGAGGGCACCAGGCCCTGGCTAGGGCAGCTTGAGGAGGACACGTGACAGAGCTCAGGTTGCGGTACTCGGAGGTAAGTGGTCTCTGGTAGGTGTGGTGGAGCTGAGTGCGCATCAAGGAGAGAGAGACGGTGGTGAGTATCAATACCTGTACTCTGTGTGGTGTTTGTTCCCCCCTCCTTCCACGGGTGCGGAGATGGAGCCGGATGGCGTGGGAAAGGTTCCGACCCGCTCACCAGTCATTGGCGAAAAGAGGTGTCTGAGGCCCTGGCCGGTGATGACGTTTATCTTGCCCGTGTACTAATTTCCCCGTTCTCTCCCGCAGGTATTTTTTGGGTGTTGATGTTGTGCTTTCTTTGCAGCATTAGGAATCGTCACGCCTGGGAACAGCGCGTCTTCTCTGGCGGTTCTTCAGGATCAGGTAGGGACCTCTGGGGTGGGGGCCTGGGTTTTGTTTATATTTCACAGGGCGCCGGTTCACCACCCGTTACAACACAACACCTGTACCGCAAACCTATGCCCCGACTGTGAAAGGGAAAAATACATGTTAATAATACATCCTATACACAAAGGGAGGGTGGGTAAAGATTTTTCAAAATGGGTGATCAACCACTTCAAACACCTGCATATAAAGACTCTGTCACCTGACCCCCACCCCGACCCAACCAAGCAACCAATCAAAATCTAAGCCCTATTAGCATTGTTCTAGAACAATCCTAATGTGTGTCTATTGTAGGCTGAGGCCCAGTCGGTTGCTTATATTACCATGCACTTAAATAGTGCTCGGTCTCTCTATTTCCAACACATCCAAATTTGGCTCTCCTGAGTCAAACTGAGTCACAGCTCAGTTCCTCCTGCCAAATTAGAATCTGGAAAACACCATTTTCACTAAAATGTCAGATATCCGAGCCTTGAATTCTGCTACATGCTTTCATTGCTTTGCTTTGCTAAAACCGGAACTATCACATTAGTGTGTGATCAGGACTGCACGGAGGACTGAACTTTTTTTAATACAACTTTATTGACGTGAATGGGGAAGGGTGGAACAGATGGGGCTGTAGTTACACATTGCTTCCTGTTTTCCATCTCTTGCAGTGTCATTCACTTGTTAAATGGCCATATTTAGAGCTGCTGCCCAGGCTCCACTGTAGCAGCTCCTCCCATGCATGCGTAAGTGATCTGACGTTATCAGGTCTGGATCTGGCCCACTAAGATTTTTTTCTAAAAAGTTCTCTTTACCTACATAGTAAAATTAGAGAATAATGATTTATTTACATTTTAGAACCCAAACCGTGTTTTAGAACTGAGTTGCCAAAAGGAAGTTGTATCCAAATTTTCATTATAGGCGAATAAAATGTTTAAACATTTTGAGACGTGATTTCCCTTTTTGTCAGCTTTCTCAGGCCCTTGAAAAAGCTAAGGTATCAGATTCAAAATTTTAATTCACAAATGAAAACAGAAAAAAAATCACAGAAAAATATAGTCCTGTATATGTGTTATATCTTTTGTAACCATAGACGATCTTTAGTTCCAATCTTAAAGAAAATGTATCTTGTAATGGATACGTAATACGTATATACGTAATAATATGTATACGTAATGGAGCCCAGGACAGAATAATGTTTTATGGGCCCCTCCCATCCACCCCATGAAAAAAAAGAAATATATGTGCCCTGTCACAAACTTGTATGTGTGTCCAGCTTCCATTACTGCCCCTTATACATGTTCCATTTATGTCCCTCGCACGTGTTTAGCCTACAATTCTGCATTTTGCACGTGTCTTTAATAAAATAGTCAGGGCTTGAAGTGAGGAGGTATATGGGGATATGCCATAGGGTGCCATAGGGTGTTGTTCTGAGATTAGAATGGACCTTTTTCAAAAGGGCCAGTTCCGAACTGACTGTGAAATCTAAGGAATGATGTGGTGAGGGAAAAGGGTGTAGGTTTTGCTCAGATGTACATTTTCACCTAATTTGCCTTAACCTAAAACACTGTATTAACCCAAAGATGTGCAATGATTCAATAATTGAACATGCAAAAGTAGCAGACATCATTGGCCACTATATTCTAAAACATCTACTTTTTTTTATGTTGCACAATAAAACCTGGAATTTGCTTGCATTACAATTCTAATGCTCAATTTGCTGGTGCTGATTTTTCATATTGGTTTAAAACATAGAACGATAGATTTATATTAGTATGGTACTATACATGAATGCATGTTAATCCTACATCTTTTTCCAGTTTGTAAAGTTTTGTTTATTTTTCAGAATGCAAGTTGTACCACAAAGCCTCTCATTGTCAGTAGAGAAAAACAGGAAGCAATGTGGGTTTTTATTTCAGAAAACAGAAAAAAAAGTATGTTAACAGTATATGGAATAATCAAAAGATGGATGCACTGTTTTAACTATTAAATGAAGTACTATACAAACAAGTGCACTTAAATGTAAAGAGGATGGAAATCTCTGGCCAATCACAATATTAAAGCAGGGTACACACTGGGACTTTTCAGCAGATAATATTTTCAATCGCCCAATCAAAAGACCATTTCACAAGATATCAGATACCAATGTGTACTGTCCAAAAATCTCCTAACAGATAGAGTACATTCTTTCAAAAATCTAAAGATATAAGAGATAAAGATATAAAACTCCAAAAGATCAAATGGAAAGATCATAGACCATTGCAAAAGATTTTTGAGCATCTGTGGACAGTCCATTTAGGTCCATTGACATGCATGTGTAAGTTACATGTATCCATACAGAAATGTCAATGAAACATTGGGGTAGATCCAGAACTCCGCTTGCAATACGTTTTACTCGCGTAGTGTATTTACGCATGCGTACCTTCTATACACTCACCTTGGCACACCCCTTGAATGTACGTATTTTATCCGAGATCCTACCTTAACTTTTGCCCACGTAACTGATGTCATCCGCTCACGTACGTATGTGAAACACGTATTTACGCAGATAAGCGCGTCCATACTGTACACTTTAAACACAAGCCCCTGCCTACATAGCGTATTTCAGACGTATTTTTTACTCGCGTAAAATTGGCACGCCCACATATAAGAATTTACGTGACACATACGTGAATGGCCCATACGTTCACATTTACGCTACGTTACAGAGCGTATTTTGTATGGTGCGCATGCGCAGTACTTACCAAAATACGATTTTACGTGTCCGCCACGCGTAAATTCGCTCACAAGCGTTGTTCTGGATCTGGCCCATTCAATGTATTACCATTTAAATAATATCAAATATATTTTAATAACAAATTCTTTTCCAAAATTTTCTAATAATTGCAGAATGTGGACTTGCTGCTTTGCAATAATTTGGAAGTAGACTTACAGGGTTAAAGGTCCTTTAGAATGAAATATCAAAAAAACTAAATATGTCTTCTGAAACATTAAAAAGTACTATTATACAATATGCTGGTTGCAACAGCGATGGTGACCACTTCATCAAGGATACAGATGACACTGTAAAATCCGCTGTAGCAATATTGATATTGTCTGTCATCTACTCTTCCTTCACTCAGTCTTCTTTTCTTCTCTCCTGTCCCTGTCCCTGTATCCAGTCTTCCTCTGCTCTGTCTTTGGTTCTTCTCTCTTGTTCCACCTTCCTCCAAGTCACTGCTCTGTGTTCTTCTTCTGCCACTGAAGCTTTCTGTGTCCTGCCAACCACCACTGAAGCTGCATCATTTGTAGGTAATTAAAGCATATTCACTAGTAGTTATGATTATTGTATTTCTGCCGGAAAGAAAGAGTAAATCTGCAACTGGGCAAAACCTTTAGAACTTTATGGCAAAACAACTTTAAAATGTGAAAACAGTTGAAAGGGGATGTGTTAAAAAAAAATAAAAAATCTAATTTGTTTTCACCATTCACAATGGAATATGTGTACTTTTAAGGTGCTGATCTGCACCTTTTAGTGCAGTTGCTCTTGACTCTGGATCAGCCCCAGTATGTGTCAGCATTATAATAATCTGACAGGTGTCAAGTTAACAACTCTGTCATAGAGAGGAAAGTCGATTTGTTAAATGTTTTGCCATTTTAGTGGCAGCAAGTTTACTGTCAGCTTTACGACCGTTTGAGTGTACAACCATGGCCATGTAACTCTTCAACCAGTTTAAATAACTATTTATTTATACCCTCTGTGGGATGTTACTCTGCTATGAACCAAGGTGTGGAGCTCCAATGTTCTTATTCTAATTCAGTAACGACTTCAAGCTCTACTGTTTGTCACCAGTGTTTGTGTAGCTCGTTCTCCCATGAGTTTGAAGTGCTGCCCAAGTCTCATAGATAATACAGGAGCGTTGTCAATATGTATTGTATAATGACTTCATAAATCAGCACATGGCATGGCATTTCTACCTGTTTTCCTAATATTTTCTAACTCTGAACCAATGTCATATACAAAGTCAAAGCCTACATAAGGGAAACAATGGAAGTTTTTGGTGGAAACAATGGAAGTTTTTGTTTAGAATGCTAATAGTACATTCCACGACTGACCATCACTGGTCCTTAGATGGAAACTTAGGTAGAAATATTAAAACATATAAACGGCAACTAGGTTTTGACAGTTAAGTTTAATATAGGTACAGCAGTCACACCTCTTACCCCTTACATATGTGTGGACGGTTCACTCAGTAAACAAAACCCATCTACTCTCTACATTGGTGGCAAATGAACTCATTGAAATGCTATCTCCCAAGTTGATGTAGCGATGCACCTGTCACTTCCCCCGTGAGCTCTGGGGGGGTGACTTCATGCACGACCTGGTCGTTTTTTGTTCCACACCGACCCGATTTCCAGAGATCACGGATGGACAGTATACAGCCTGGAAGAGGTGAAGCGCAGGCCATGAGGCCGCTCGTTGTATGTTATGGGATAGGTTCCTGTTTTCCAAGATAGCTGGTCAGATGGTGGAGCTCCTGTGAGTAGCATTAATAGCTTGTGTATTGCCAGTATGAAGCTACATGTGGTATGGTCCTTTTTACACATTTGTTATTTCGCCTAATATGTTAATCGCAACGTATATTATGCACAATTGTACTATTAAACTTTTTTGAATTTCATTTGACTTATTCTATTTTCTGAGAATTATTATTTATAATATTTAAGACTAGTGCACTTTCAAATAGTTGCTCTTTGGATCTCTTCTCTGTGGTCTACCTCTCTGTATATTTGATGTAGTGATGCCACTGTATATGTGATTTTTCCCTACTTTACTGTTGTTTTAGACTCCATATTTAAAACATTATTAAATTATGATGGACACTATTAAATCCACAACTCTGCAGCCGACAAGTTCAACAAGACCAGAACACATATTAGACTGAGTTTTTCAGAAAACATGACCTTTTAAACGTCAGCAGGTCTTTGCCCGAGGGACTTCTGGCCTGTGTGGGCTGGGATGTGTAGTTGGAACTTGAACATGCAATAGACCATAAGCATTTGGGCGAGCGAAAAGATTCCAGAGAACAAATGGTTTGTATGAGAGGGGCATCTCCTGTGTACGTGGGCCTGAACATGAGAGAGAAATATTATGGTCTTCTACAGACAAGTTCACAGGGGCAAAATGAAGTTGAGCTGGCACGAGCTCTTACCTTCAATGGGTAGATTATTCTAGCTCTGACCGAATACAGAGCATTTTCTGTCCAAGAAATCTCTCTTTGTTCACATATGATTTTTTTTCTTTTGTCTTGGGCTACTGAAGTTCATCGTAAGACACGCGTTAACTATTAGTCCACTACAAAAGGCTGATTTGAGTCCATAATTTAGAGACTCATAAAAACATTATTGTCTCTGTCAGGACATTTATTTACTAGCTCAACAATGAAAATGAGCACTGCAATACAGAGGGTCAATGGGTGCTCTATGTTGTAGTGCTATGAATGGATAATAAACAGTGAGTTAAAGGAGTAGCAAAATATGTTGAATATGTACAAGGAAATGGTCAGCAGAAAACGTTTATATAGCTAGAAATGTGACTCTGTTCACAAAAAAAGGCTTTTGATTTTACGAGAGGAAAAACAAAAACTAGCTATAAAATACAGTGAAATCTAGGCAAAGGAATATTCAAGGCATATATTTAATAAATTAAACCTGACATATGAAATACTGAATAATTTTGTGAAAATAAAAGTAAAGAGATCATTTATTATTCAAACCAAACACAGTCCCTTAAATTCTGCTACTGGGAACAGGTACTTTGGCAAAATAGGACAATTCACTCCAAGTACCCTTTCCGAATAGTAAAAATTTAAATGTTAAGCATTTCGGCACTGACGCAGCCACAATTCAACTGTTTGCTACATCGAAATTTGGGTCTTTCTAATCGGCAACTGCATCGCCTACATATGTGCAGTTTCGCAGTGACAAAGCTCAACAATTCTTCACTCTGCTGTGACGCCTGATTCAGCACTTCCAGACTTGTCTGTGATGTGGATGAGTGAGTACTTTACTTTATCTTAGGCTTAGGTTGCGGTTAAGGGTTATGGTTAGGCTGTGATTAGTGTTTGGCTGCATTAATGATTAGTGTTAGTGTAGGAGTTTTAAGTGTCGGCAACACTAAGGTCAGTATAATATATATAATACTTTGTTCCAACCAAAGGCATCGGAATGGGGGGGGTTGGGACCCAGATATGAAAGGGACACCTTCCACAGGAGAGGGAGAAAACTGTAAGCCTATATGACTGAAAGTCATTCACACTTATCAGTAATATATTAAGTACAATGTAGTATGGCAGGCCATTGGATTACTGATGAGTTTATATAACCATTTTAGTCATAGAGAATTGCAGTGTGCATGCCTGCCCATGCGTCCCCTCCTCCTTCTCCTCTTCAAACCTCCATAAATACTTACTGAAGCGTAATGCTGTCAAATTATAGATAAAGCTTAAAAGCAACTGGGAGTGGTACCAAAACTATATAATCTCCTGTCCCACCATCTAAAAATCTGCTGATACCCCTGGTTCTACCCTGTTTTATATCCTGCCACATTGATATTTTTACGCATGCACAATTTTATTGGCACAGTTGCATTCCTTCATAGAACATTAGTGACATTATTAAATACATGTATTTATCAAACACTGCAAACATAGCTCCCAGTGGTCCTTTAAGAGACAGTGCTTATTTAAGGTTGTAACTGAGAGATGTAGCTATTTAATGCTGCAGTGAACAGCTTCCATATGCAACTGGCTCTCACACAACAATAATAAGCAGATGGAATGGGTGTGTTATAGGCTGTTGAGCAAGACAAGATGAACACACCCTTGATGGGACTGTGCATCTTCAGTTGCCATAAAAACTCACCCCTTTCTAAACTCTTATACACTGAATGTTGTTAGATATGTGGAAAACATCTGTAGCAATATTAAGATGCATTATAGATTCTGGTGCTGGTACTTCTAAAAGAAAAACAATGGACCAAATCCACAGTTCCACCTGTTTGCCCACTTATGAACGCATGCGCCCTCCAGATGTTACGTTAGTATTACTAACGTAAAGTACAATAATGTATCCCTAGAGAAAAGATGCAAAATCACTCTAGTAGTATGTCTGAAAAACGGGTGTGGGTCCCCCCAAAGAACAGCCCTATTTCAATAGGGCCATTCTCTCCCAGCCAGTTTCGAACTGGCTGGGATATCGATTCCTGTGGTCAGAAAAAAGCACAAATTACAGTCAGCTCATTCACTTTTTCTCCCCGTTAGATAATAAATGGGAATGTGGAACACCCCTTTGATCGATGGGCAATCAAAGGAATAGAACTTATTAAAGAGTTAGTGGCTGAACAAGCAGAGAGGCATTTGACTGCTGCACAAATCCTTGAAAAGTATGATTTACCATCTTACCACACTTTTAATGCTCATCAAGCTAAACACTATGCTCAATCAGTAGTTCCCAGATACTATGCGTCCTTTAGTAGAACACAAAAGTATAGCTCATGGGTTGTCAAAGTGGTTATAAGTCTTTTCAGACCTTAGTTTGGAGCTTCTATTGCAGACTCTTAAATACTCACATAGAGTCCTTACTGCCAGTACTTTCCAGAAAATGTTTTTAAACATCTTCCATAGAAGCTGCCTATCACCAAAAGCATAGATACCATTGGGTCTCTCAGAAACAAGTCACTGCCTGAAATGTAATAAGCCTAATTTTTGCATTGTATGTGGGTATTATCCCTAATAAAACATTTCTAGAAAATGGTTCAGAGGTGTATGTTGCCGCCACTGCGAAAAAGGGCCGTTCTCTCCCAGCCAGTTCAGAACTGGCTGGGAAATCGGTTGTTATTGCCTCGCAGAGGCAAAGCAATCGATACACTGAACACAGAAGACGCTATGCTGAACGGTTAGTATAAATTTAACCCCAACCCTTGCCCTAATCCTTACCCTAACTACCCTTCCATTTCCCTAACCTTAAGAGTCCCTTCCCCGCAGCCTAACCCTAAGACCCCTTCCCGCAGCCTGACCCTAACCTTCCCCTTCTATTACTTTAACCCTAACCCTCCTTTTCCCGCTGCCTAACTCTAAAACTTCCCGGAGAGTGTTACTCACCTCTCCAGTCGGTGCGGCAGGTGCATTGGGTCTTTAAAAATTAATGGGTAAGTATGCAAGCAAGCAATTATGGAATGTATTGTATGGGCACACAGCAGCTGCACTGCGTAAGAGTAGGATAGCAATCTGTATTTTATACTGTAAAAAAATAGTCAAACACTTCTGTAGACATGTGAACGCACTAAAAGAAAATATAAATGTATTTTTTAATGCTTAATATTACTAAAACTTGAACACAGCAGAATACTTCCATAGCGTTTTCACTATACTTTATTACAGATATGTGTATAACGCTTGAAATTACACATGACCTGTTGCTGGTACAACTGTTTTGTCGAGTTACTGCTGTTTATGTCTGCGTTCAGATCTAGATCAGGTGCGCTTACTTGATCAGGCTCGTACTGTACATTGACCCTCCTTCAACATACCCCTCATAACATAAGTGTTATGACACCACCGGGATTACCTGGGATGAGAACCGGGGTAGTTGTTTGGAAGTAGCGGACGAAGCCTGAACAGGTCGCGGTGTCTAGCAGGATCTGGTTCTTCGCTAGAGCCTCTAATGGTGAGGATAGACTTGTGCTGCAGATTTACCCACAGGTCACGGCTCCTGGGGCAACGCCCGAGAGAGGAACGAGATTGGAAGCAGGACAGAGGGGAATGGGTGAGAGAAAGCAGGTAAGTAGAAAAAGTGGTACCAGAAGAGACTGGACCGTGACAAACAACAATAAACACTGAACGGACGTGACCGGGAAGACAAGACAGGACTGACTAACTAAACAAACTGGGTAACTCACACTCTCACTCACTCAGCAGAAAATCCCCTAGATACAATTACAGACACTCAGGAACAGGATGGGTTAATACACAGAGGCAATGAACAGCAAGGGAGAGAGAGAGGGGAATACAGACAAAAGGGTCACAGGCAGGAACAAGGCAGGATAACAAAGGGGCACTCAAGAAAGCAACAGAAGCCCTAGGCAGAAAAAATATAAGAGGCAAGAGATAGAGAGAAGCACGGGGCAGCAGACGCTATAACCGGCGGGGCTGGAGTGAACTTGCTGCTCTATTTACAGGGAGGCTGGCCAATCAGGGTGCAGAGACTGAACCAGCCTCCCTGACCTAATCATAGTGGGTCCTGGCTAATAACTATAGCCAGGGCGAGGGGAGAGACAATGGGCAGCAAAAGAGATAGGAGAAGCGGTCTGGCTGCTAGGCAACCAGAACAGTGACCAATGAGAGCCGGAGGCGGGGAAGCAGAGCGGATGGCACATGGCTAATTAGCATGCCATCCGCCCACGTGACCGCAGGCAGGGGAATGGCCGCAGGAACAGGAAATAGAGAGCCCGCCGGGGGAGTGCTGGAAAAGAGGTGCGTTACATGCCAAGCTTGCAGCATGTAACAGTAAGCCGCAATAGCTCGAGTTGCACTCAGATCTAAATCGGCCATGACTGCTCTTCAGTTCTGAGGATGTGCAGTAGAAAATCATGCAGAGAAACGTCACTTGAGTAGGTTCACCTCTAGACAGCACTGCTCAAACAAAGGAAAGCTCTGGGAAGCTGCCACTAATATAAACATACTGTAATTATTACTGATCACATTCAAAGAATTTTCAAGAGACTGCATCAGACTGCATCACCTTAGTTTTGTAAAAAGAAGGGTGTGAAGAGTGTTATAAAGGTATTTATAATATGTATATATAAGATAAGTATATATAATATATAAATATGTATATATTTATACAAGGTATAATCTGGTTGGAACGGGGCACATGGTAAAGCTGAAAGAGGAAATAAAAAAATAGTGGTTCTGGACAGGATCCAAACTTAGAAAATTTGGGTGGTCTTTGCAAATGGAAAAAAATCTGCATTTCTTGGGCCAGATTTACTAAGCTGTGTGTTTGGAAAAGTGGCGATGTTTGCCATAGCAACCAATTGGGCATCTGGATCTGTCAGCCTTGTAAATTAAGTTCTCTATTCACTTTGCCAACACCAAGCTTGCTGAAATCAGATCGATATATTTTGGCAAACATCCCTCCATTGCGCCTAGGTTTTAATTAACCATAGAAAATCAAGGTAAAGGCTGAAGTCAAAGATAAATTGCAGAACATAGCACCTGGGAATAATTGTCATTGTCATAGAAAAATTATATTTCTTCCTGTGGAATTTCATGATGAATTTCAATCTACTCATTAAGCCGTCTGCACTGTCAAACTTACCACCTTCCCTGCATTATCTTGCTTGTTACCATGTTATTTCCCCTGCACGTCTCAAGTTTATCGAGCTGCAGCTCTCCACACAATCAGACCACCAGTAGAGTTGTATATGACGTCTTTCAAGGCCTTTGGCTCCTGCATTGTATAGCTGCCTCAATTAAAGCCCTACATGATCAAAGTCTGTTTTCCTTGTGCATCGTGACAATGGGCCTGATCCAGAGCTACGGCCGCCGTCGCTAGTACGACGGCCGTAGCTGTAATGCGCATGCGCCGGGCAGATCGTAGATCGGGCGTCCATAGTAGCGCCGTAGGGACGCTGGAGGGGACGTCCTCCAGCGTCCCTACGCTCACGTTACTGCTGGTGGGCGGGGGGGGGCGAGCTAAGAGGCCATACGCTCCTGTGCGAGCATATGGCCCCTTGATACTAACAGGAGCCTGCATTTATTTAATACACACTGGCCCTGATTGAAGTTAGGGTAGCCTTCAGCCGGCGTAAGGAAGGGGCCATACGCCCGCACAGGGGGAGTGCCAGGGGGAGTCAGCGATGTAACGCTGAGCGTTAGCATGCTCAGCTCTACATCGTAGCTCTGGATCAGGCCCTATGACCTTTAAGCTAAAGCACATAAAGTAGGTTCAAATTTGTAATCTCTGATTTGTTTAAATATTTTAACAAATATCCAAACAATAAAACGTATTCACAATTAAAACCCCAAGGGGACTTAGGCAAATCACTTGCGTATGTCCCCTTGCTTGGAACATCAGCTGTGTAACATCTGCCAGATGTTACACAACACGTGCCAGAATTTCGTCCTCATGGAGATCCATCCACGGGGTGGAGTTTGCCATCAGAATGGCAAACCCCTGCACTGGAGGCAGGGTTTGCAAGCTAATATGGCAAAAGGGGAGGAATACTGAGGCAGATTCATGCAGTAAAGATAAGGTAGCGGTATGAAAATGGAAGTATCCATACTTTCGCACTTTAGAGGGGAGTAACAAGGGTATTCACTCCCCTCTTCAATGCAAAGAAACAGACCCTTGCACAACGGAAACCGTGCCGGGGTCTGAATATGGTCCAAGTCTGACTACAGTCCAATGAGTGCATCTGATGGTGGCTATTGGATGGTCAAAATCAACACTAGACCTATCTAAATCTTATCACTACTCTCAC
Organism: Limnodynastes dumerilii; assembly: GCA_011038615.1. Lineage (NCBI taxonomy): Eukaryota > Metazoa > Chordata > Amphibia > Anura > Limnodynastidae > Limnodynastes > Limnodynastes dumerilii. The sequence continues at coordinate 258,769 of WWET01002209.1, forward strand.
TCTTTATTAACCATACTACAGTATACTCCTGCCCATAGGTGTTCCGCATTGCTACTTTGTGTGTTTTCTGACTATCTGTAAGTATAATCTTGTCTATCCCCGACATGACACTGTCCCTTAGGTGTTAAGACTAGACCTTAATTTGTTTGCATTGGTGATGCTAAATACCATTGATTTCCACTGGAGAAGTCTAAATGGCATTTAACAGGCTGTTCACAGGTCAATAATGTCATATGCTGTAACTTGTATTCACTTAAATTTAATGTGAAATAAACACTAATTCCGCCTGCTTTACATGCTTTCAACAAATGACTAAAGAGCTTTTATTCTTTGCCCTCAAGCCATGAAATACTTAAAACTATATTACAATTTGAAAATTAAAACCATGGTTGGGAGAGCCAAGTTTGTCAAAACAGTGCTTTGAAAATATTAGTTGTTTGAGCAGATCACATACAGCATGCAGAGGGGTAAATAGAAATAGGATCTATACAAAATGTTATGCTCATATGCTCATAAGCTCTCACGTCAGCATTATACAGTCTTATACAGTCATTTCAAAGCTAATTCCCATAACTGCCCAAATCATTTTCTTATGAAGTCATGCTCCTTTATAAAGCTGTGGTCTACAGCTGTCACTATATTTTTTGTCTTTGACATTAACCATATTCCTTTGAACGGGGCCACACACCTTCAGCTAAGTCACACCACTTGCCTGCCTCACCCTCACCAGTTTCAGATACAGATACAGACTGGATCATGGTAGGGGAGGGTTAGGGTAAGGATTAGGGAAAGGGTTGTGGTTTCATTTTTTACTTGCCTTTTAGAGCATTGTGCTCCGGGTATCGAATGATTTGCCTCTTTGACAATAGGGCTGTTCTCAGCAGGGACTCACACCCAAGGGCAGTGTGTGTTAATGTATTAGTGACTGTATGGCATACCCCTGTATATCCCCTCACTTCAAGCTCTCTGTATAAATCAATAATGCAATAATACAGTGTTTCTTAAACTCATAAGATTATTTTTACACATTATCGTCTTGTATTGCATTTATGGCACATTCAAATGCTCTGTCCTGATTCAATACTTGTCAGGACTGTATATGTACAGTGTCTTAAATTTCCCCAGACAAAGTATGCCTTCAGCTTAAATTGTGAGCTATTTCCAGCTTTGTCGCCTGCAAGACAGTGGAAAGTGAGAATACAGGTAACTTTAACACTTCCTTACAAAGCCTAAAGGCTTGAGAATGCATGAGGGTGAGAGATACTGTATTCTAAAGAAGTGTCCGGAATGACAGCGGTAACCAAGCATCAATCACAAGCTGTGCACATTTACACCTTTGTTTATAAACAAGATACTAAGGTAATACTAAGGTAAAGTTAAAAAAAAAAAAAGGATGCTGCAAACAAGAAGTAGCTAACGCTATTGTAAATGTTTCATACACACAAAAAAAAGGATTTTTATGTAAACGTTTGGTTATTTTAATCAAGATCAGGGGAAAGATTGAATGAAATACTTTAGAAAATACAAGATAACTGTTAGCTAATATCTGACTAATCGCTACAGGCAGCGCATTCACGTTTCTGTGTTAAAGTCATCAGCGCAACTATACTGCCAGGCATGTTACATTAAAATGACACAGATACAGTAGCAAACAAATGGAAGTGTGGAGACCTTAGGGAACTTGCTCCTACTTGGGATTCTGTGTTACTCATGTGTTAGAGTGTTTTGCTTTGCTCGTTAGTATTGGAATTTATATAACCTGTAGACCTTTAGGTCTGATTAGAGATTCTTAGACCCTACTCAGTGAAAGCTGACCCAGACTGCCACCAAATGGCGGGTGCTAAACCAGCTGCTACAAGAGGTTTCGGTAACCAGGGGCATGCAGGGTGGGCACAAACCTTTTATGGCATGCTGACGCTTTGTGGCAACACACAAGTATCTTTGATAGATGAGATATGGTGGGGGAGAGAGGCCAAAAAGTTGCTGTACCGGGGCACAAAATTTCTCTTGACGGATCCCCCATAATAATTCTGTCCGTCTCCCAAAAAGAAACCCCCACTATCATTTTTGGAATCTGAGAGTTTGGTGAGTTAAGCTGTTTTATTCACTCTCCTAAACTCTGTGTGAAGGCATATTGGCTCCTGTGTTGGACAGTTATGTAAGAAAACTCTCAGTTATTTTCTAAATGATGGCAATATTATAGTGCTTGTAATTAGGACAGCTACAGAGCCATCTTTCATGGCTGTCCAACTCAGGAGCTGCCAAGTATGCAGCCACACACACAGTCTTCTATATATATATAAAAGCCATTCTGCTCCTCACCATCATACGCATGCACAGGACGCTACTGTGCATGCGCAACGGGGGGCAGAAAAAACTAAAAAAACAAACACACACAGACCCACACTCCCCCTTCCCCCTTTTACTTACCTTTATCGGCGGCAGGAGAATCCCAGTATCGGGACCTGCTGCCTGCCGCCGCCTGCCCTCACCTCCTGCCCGCACTAAAGTTCTTGCCTCATTCAAGATGTCGGCTGGTGTCCTTTCTTAGGACCCACGCTGCCATCTTGAATGTGGCAGGAACTTCCTGAATGCGGCAGCAAGTTCCAGAATGTGGAGATGGGCAATATTTTTCCCGTCTTTATGACAGGTTTTAGACTAGTTGTGTAATAAATTATGAATATCCATAAAAAAAATTCATGAATATTCACCATCTACTACATCATGTGACATATGATGAATAGCCAAAAGGTTTGTAAACTATTTCTATATGGTGGTTGAATTATGGTGATTGTAAAATAATAATGCATTAAATGTGCTATACCATCATTATAATTAACAATGGGTTGTTACTTTTTTTTAGGGGGAATGGGGGATTTGATGAGGTTGCTGAAGGAATTTTTCACCCTGGGCTCCACTTGACCTAGAATCTGCCCTGACTGTACTATGTCCTGTGCAATAACTCACACTATTAACCTCTATTTATGCAACCCTTATTAAATGTTCTATTTTGTGAAAAAAAAAAGACAAAAACCCCCACTGCAGTAGCACCCTTACTACTTTTGAATATAATGTACCATTTTTGAGCATGCTATATACAATGCAATTTGTAAGACTGATATGTTGTGCTGTGACTTCATAAATGACTCTCACTGAGTTGGAGGTCAAAGTGTATTACTTGATATTGCTCTATGATTAAGCTATGCAGATGACGGAGATAAATGGCTCAGCTTAGCATCTTCATCATTGTTGTTATTGAATTACTTTTTTACTGTAACTGACAGGAGCGTGTTTTCTTATAATAAATAAATAAATAAATAAATTAAGTAAAATATATAGTAAACAAAAAGTCTGATCAAGAGATCACAAAAGTCTGAGGAAGAGATGTGTGCACAATTGTCTTTTATGATAAGCTTACAATTAAAAGTCAATTAAAATAAAATAAAAGTCATCAATCAATACAAGCATCTGTGTCTTGCAGAGAATGTGAGCCAGACGGTTGCATCTTTCATTAGCTCACACACCATTAGCATTCAATAAGGATTGCTAAAGACTGCAGTCACAGTTCAACACAGTCCAGCGGAAGTTGAAATTTGCACAAACACTTTCACCTTTTCCCATCTGCTGTTCCTCTGTGTTTGCAGCTTGTTAGGGATTATTATGTCACAGTTGCCACAAATTCTTGCTGTTGCCCTGTGCCTGAATCCTTGGTTCATTTGATGTTTGGAACCCAAACATACAATATACATCTTGAATGTTCTTTGTATACTGTTTTTAAAAGATGTAAAATAAAATATTATGAATTCTTTAGTGTGGATAGGTTACGGTAAAACTAAAGTCTAGATCCAAAAAAATATCTGTATCCAGGAGAGTATAGGGTGTAATCTTGGTTTTTACATCTTCCTAGAAACACAAAGCAATATTAGTTACATCTAGTTGCTTCTTCTCTTATGTTCTGCCAATGGCATAATGACTCCCAGGCTAGCTCCACACTGGCAATACATGAGGCAGGAATTAGAAACATTTGGATTCTTTGTACCTTTGGGAAGTGTTTCTCATACTCCATTCCGGTGAGATGAGGCAAAGGATCAGACTAATGCAGGCATTGTGGATTATGACTGGGTACTCCTAATTATATGAATACTTGGAAATAGTAGATGCCTCAAAGAATGGCCATGGTGGATTTCATCAGTAATCAGAAAAACAGCAGAACATGGATATTTTCCATGTATTGTTATTAATGCAAATAAGAAAAATGGATAGTTTAAAAAAGAATTGCCCTTTAAATATCTTTATGTTTACATTCCATCACTTTTTACTGTTTACTAACATTTAATATGGATGTAACATTTGCACATGAGCCTAGAAATCAACCCCAACACTTACTCTAACATTACTTGACTTAAATACTTTCTTTCCTAGACCACTAAAAGCTAATTGGTAACCCTTTATGTGCATTAATTACACCCAAATGTCAGGTTACTAAATTTGCCCTAATTTGTTCTTCCTCTTTATGTTTGTTCACATTTACAATCTGTTTATTGTTCTGTGTCTTCTAACAGATTACACTTGTTTCTAGTATTGTGTATAGCTCATTGGGATGGATCCAGACCTTGTTAAGTGCATGAACTTAGTTACTCAAGGGCTAAACCATGTTGATTTCAGGGGGAGCCAAGTTAATTGTAATCTTTGCATGCAGGGATATATCTTTAAATTGCTTACTGCACACAGATACTGACCAGCTTTACTATCACACTGCTATTTAGACTTGGGATAAGAAATATCACCGCTCAACACTAATACTGTTTGCAACAGATGAAATGTGACTCCCATGTAATCAACATGGTTTAGCCCAGGTGTAACTAAGTTCATGCACTTAACAAGGTCTGGATCCAGCCCATTGGGCCTGATCCAGATCTACGATGTAGCGCTGAGCTGACTCCCCCCTGGCACTCCCCCTGTGCGGGCGTATGGCCCCTTCCTTACGCTGGGTGAAGGCTACCCTAGCTTCGCCCGGCGTAAGGAAGGGGCCATACGCTCACACAGGAGCGTATGGCCGCCTAGCCCGCCCCCCTAGCCTGATTTACTTACCTCCCCCCGCCCTCCAGGAGTAACGTGAGCGTTGGGACGCTGGAGGACGTCCCCTACAGCATCCCAGCGCCGCTACTATGTTTCCATAGTAACGCCGGGCAACATCTGCCCGGCGCATGCGCATTAGAGCTACGGCCGCCGTACTAGCGACGGCGGCCGTAGCTCAGGATCAGGCCCAACGTGCGTAACACCTCCGTAGTGACGCCGGGCAACATCTGCCCGGCGCATGCGCATTAGAGCTACAGCCGCCGTACTAGCGACGGCGGCCGTAGCTGTGGATCAGGCCCATTGTGTCTAAATTCAGGGACGGCTGGGTGGATACATACTTCATTGCACTTTGATCATGCTCAGGAGCTGCATCCACCTAACAGTGCTGACCCTAAAATTACCAATGGGATATAGAGCACTAGAGAATATCTCTATAAATTCCTCCAAAAACTAGTCACATTAATGCATTCAGCAATGATACAGTTAACACTACAATTCCAAAATGATTAAGAAATACATAAAAGATCATTTCTTCCCTTGTCCCTGCTTGTCTTTACTCTCCCCGCTACTTAATCCATCCTCTCACCTTTGCTCTGAACCCTGCTCCCATTTTTGAAAGGTTACTGTATTTTCATTTTCATTTTTTTCTTGCCTAATTTCCCTTTCATGCATTTTTCCATTCAACCAGTTTGAACCATTCCAGATATGTTGTGGCATACGAGTGGGTTAGGTACGAACAAATCCAGCAATCTCACCTGTCCTGCCCCTATCGCCCCCCCGTCCTTATGGCACCTTATGGCAGTTACGAGTGCCATAGGGCTACCTTATCTAACAGTTTCCTTCTTAAGAATGAAATTCCGCACGGACATTGTATCTCCCCGACTCCCCGGATAATCTAAATCCCCCCCCCCTCTCCCACTTCTACCTAATCACTCCCCGAGGTGGCATTACGTCGCCTCTTTCCACTTTAACCTAACTGGTACGTAGATTGCGTAAATGACCTACTACACATGTGTACTCATTTACTAAGTATACACACCTAAGATGCTTCTGCTTCTAAGGTGTGAATACAGTCCAGTATGAATTTGTATAAAAGTGCATCCTCCCCAACAGTACTAATCATGTATATGTTATGTCATTGTTCAAGTTGCGCACATTTATAATGTGTAACAAGATGGCTGTGTTTTTGAGCAGAGTTGTTGGCTTTTCATAGCTTCCCTCTGGGAGATCCCGGAGGGAAGCCATAGATGCCTACAAGGAGGCTTAATTATGTGATTTATGCAAATTGTATCAGAAGCCCCGCCCCTAACATCACTGCCCTTTTGGCATCATCAAGTCCCTCCCTGACCCTAGTAACACTAGGAATACTAGTGTTGCCAGGCAGAAGTGTAGGACTTGAGGCCATCAACTGATAGGATGACCTGAGCAGATAAAAATAAGCCACAAATTGCATCCACTTACAAATATAAGATTTGATTTGTGATAAATCAGAGATTCTAGTGGTTGATAGTTAGGTTCAGCAACAGAAATCTTAGGGCCGAGTACACTTATGTTCTTGAGGGCTCCATCCCTCCTCAACAGTGTCTGCAGCAGTGGATTGCAGGATCTCTCTGGACCTTGGGGACTATCATAGCTGTTCCCTTTCTCCCTCCCTGTCGCCATGCCTGTTGATAGTACATAATTTACAGGGCGTTCATTTTTAGCTGATGAGCATCTCATAGGTGTAATTTAAACAACAAAATATGAAGTTACCTACAGTCTTTGGACAAATTTTCAATCTGTCCAGAAATGTTTTTAACAGGACATTATTATTATTATTATTATTATTATTATTATTAATAACAACTTACATCTGTAGAACTGTAACTGTAAGCTGTTTCATGCATACAATACACTGCTAAATCTTTTTTGTAATTAAACTGGCCAGATCCAGTATAAAGTGCTTGTATCTGCACTATTTAGCCTGTGAAATATGGGTTTCCTCTGTATTGAACCTATTCTTCTGAAACCAAGTTTTAATCCCATTTAGCACTCTGATTTGCCCCGATGACGAAACCCCTTTGTTAACCCAAAATAAATGTTAGTCTTCGAACATCACACTCCAAGACTGTTTTCTCCACTGCATATCATTTGGCCATCATCCCACGCCTTCCAGCTCGTTATAAATATGCATCCGCTGTTGGCGCTACCCCAATCATCTCTGCAATCAGAGCTTTTAATTAGGTTAATTAAATTGTATCAAACCTCACAGGGACGCAGCTCACTCATGCTGATGAGGCATCCACAACAAGACCTTAACTCTAGTTTCTAATGAAGGCCCCTCTCGCTGCTTTAGCTAATGACAGTGCATAATAAATGAGATATTCCCTAGGAAGGTACATCGGGGGCCAGCGCTTAAGTAAATGATGAGCCGGCTTCATACTATTTCTGGCTCAGGGTCCTGCCAGGCGTAGACATACCCAGGGAATGAGAGGGAGCTAAATAATGAATGCGCACCTCGGCCGTCTGACCTAGGGATTTATAGCTGCAAAAGCTGCAGACACTATAATAAATATTGTGCTAGGACAGATAGAGGACTTTTCAAGAACCAGTCCCATTAACTCAACTAGAAAGAAAAATGGGAATACACTGTGCAATTTTTTATTTAATTATTTAACAGTGTTTACGTGTAAACATCACACACATCTCTGTGTGTCTGCATTATCTTCCTGAGAAATGGAAAATATGTGTAATGCTACTCTTGCATGGTCTGACAGATGCTAAACTGTGACTAGAAAGAGGGAATACACTGTGCAATTTTTTATTTAATTATTTAACAGTGTTTACGTGTAAACATCACACACATCTCTGTGTGTCTGCATTATCTTCCTGAGAAATGGAAAATATGTGTAATGCTACTCTTGCATGGTATGGTCT
>WWET01002210.1:10295-23662 GCA_011038615.1 Limnodynastes dumerilii
ACACGAAAACCACTTCAAATTTGTCTTAGCATTTCCAGCCCGTCTGCAAATTACACATAAAAGCCAGACCCATGTTTTTGATGACCCGGCCAAAGCGAGAGAGTTTGTGTCCCATTTTGATTTGGGGAATAATGACCACACCACCCCACCAATTAACATACTTCACATGTCACCATCCTAATATATTGTTAACAATACTACTAAATTTTGTTAGGCTAAGTTACTTTTGCATTATCCTAGTGTTCAAGATGTTCTGTTTCGAAAATAAAATCCTAGATTGGTCCCCCTTGTGGAACATTCTCCATGTTCCAGAGGAAAAAGTTAGAAAAAGTTGGATTTGGAGCTTTTTTTTGTTGTTCTGATACACATGTTGGGAGTTTACCTTGTATTGTTACAGCGTAGTGAATCTTGTGGCATTTACATTGACTGTAACAGTACTATACGATCTCAGGCTTGCCATAAACATATTAGATTTGAAAATATGGTGGGAGTTACCTTTATTCTCTGGTACTATTTCTATATTTCACGTGTAAATCCTAGATTAAGCTTTATCCTCAATATGACTACCCATGTCTGCTACTAATTCAATTTCCACACCAGATCCTCTTGCAAGCATAATCCCTCCAAGAATAAATTTAGTATCGTGGAATGTGGGCGGGCTTAACTCACCTATCAAGAGGCGCCGGGTATTGACACATCTCAAAACGTTTTCTCCAGACATCACTTTCTTGCAGGAGACACATTGGACACAAACCGATAACGTTCTTAAAGGCGCGTGGATAGGAGACTGCATAACTGCTAATTATAATACCAAAACAAGGGGAGTTGCAATTCTACTCAGCAAACACTTACAATATGAGATATTGCGGACGGTGGCGGATCCCCAGGGCAGATATTTGCTAGTGGAGTTATACTTGGAAGGAGAGAGATTCACCCTGCTAAATCTCTATGCACCAAACTCTCCTTTCCAGGACTTCTTCTCAGCTATTTTTGATTTGTTATTACAACATGACACAACTAATCTTGTGGTTGCAGGTGATTTTAATACAGTGGAGAACCCTGCCGTGGACAGATCCCCGGTTGTTCAATCTCACTCAGTATCGCAGCCTAAGCATATGCACTCCCTTAAACATGTACACCATCTTTCGGACCCCTGGTGTATTCACAACACCACAGATCATTCCTACACCTTTTATTCTGCTGTACACCGGTCCTTCTCTAGGATCGATCATATATTTATAAGCGATCATTTGTTCCCTAGATTTATCTCAGCTAATATCCACAATATTGTCATTTCGGATCATGCGCCCATTTCAATGTCCTTTAAGCCATTCCAGTCGTTCCTTAGAGAGCGAAGCTGGAGATTTCCATCCCACTTATATAATTCTGAAGAATTTAACCGACATCTTTATGAATATGACAACCAACAACACAAGGACAACCCGATTTTATTTTGGGAAGCTGCGAAAGCGGTATTAAGAGGACAAATGATCTCCTTCCAAGGGAAAAAGAAAAAAGAGTTTAGGACCAAATCCGCCACATTATATTCTGTAGTGTCCACTGCTTTTCAAATATATTCCCATAACCCCAATGATGAAACTCAGCGTAATTATATATCCACTAAACAGCTCTTGGGGCCTCATTCACTAAACGAGATTTTGCTAAAATCACGTGATTTTTAGCTTAAAAATCGCCAAAGGCGATTCACTAAGCTAGAAATCACGTGATTTTTGTAATTTTTTAATCGCGGGTCCGAAAATCGCGGCCCGACTTTTTTCTATTACAAACATACAATGTTTGTAATTCACTAAATGCGATTTCACTGAATCGTGATGAAATCACATTGAAATCAAAAAACATAAATTCGCCTCTATAGAGGGGCGAATTTATGTTTTTTGGGCCGATCGCGACCATTAAAACACATGTCTGTATAACAGACGTGTTTTCTTGTTGAAAAATCCTAAGTTCTGCATGTCTGCAATGTGTAGGCATGCTGTAGTCATTGAATTACAAGGATCCTGCAGAACTGCGTGTACAGTGTGTGTAAAATGAAAAAAAAAAATTCTACAAAGACATTAACCCTTTCAATAATTTAATAAAGTGTTACATATGTAAAAAAAAATAGTAAACCTAACTAACATTACCCCCTACGTGTATGCACTTACCTTAGGAGGTCATCTCTCCTAATCTAAGTGTATTACATAAACTGTTATATGTGTATAAAAAAAAGAAAACTTTTTTAAAACTCACCATTAGATGTCCGCTGTCACGATCCGCAGCTGCAAGCGCCGCACTTACCCCGTCAGATGTCTGCTGGTGGCAATCTTCTCCCTGCGGTGCTGCAGCTTTGGATTTCAGAGACTGTCACTGCACAGTGACAGCCTCCTATACTCACCAAGCCTGACCCTGCATCTTCAGCTGGCGTCCCACGTGTGTTCTGGCGCCAGGCTCAGCAGTGCCTCTGGTCCGTGGGCGCCGCCATCTTGGAATACTCACATGACGCTGAACTGCCAATGAAGATCCTCTTCTCCATTCCTCCTGCCAATCGTTGCACAGGGTGCTCTATTTAAACCCTGTGCACTCTATCCTCAGTCCAAGTCCTGTGGTCCAGTCCTGTTGGTCCAAGTCCTGTGGTCCAGTCCTGTTGGTCCAAGTCCTGTGGTCCAGTCCTGTTGGTCCAAGTCCTGTGGTCCAGTCCTGTTGGTCCAAGTCCTGTGGTCCAGTCCTGTTGGTCCAAGTCCTGTGGTCCAGTCCTGTTGGTCCAAGTCCTGTGGTCCAGTCCTGTTGGTCCAAGTCCTGTGGTCCAGTCCTGTTGGTCCAAGTCCTGTGGTCCAGTCCCTGTGGTCCAAGTCCTGTGGTCCAGTCCTGTTGGTCCAAGTCCTGTGGTCCAGTCCTGTTGGTCCAAGTCCTGTGGTCCAGTCCTGTTGGTCCAAGTCCTGTGGTCCAAGACCTGTTGGTCCAGTCCTGTCGGTCCAGTCCTGTCGTTCCAGTAGCCTTGTGGTCCAGCTCGACCCAGCACGCCAGCCTGGCGCACCTCAGCACGCCAGCCCGGCGCACCTCAGCACGCCAGCCCGGTGCACCCCAGCACACCAATCAGGTGCAACCCAGCATTCCAATTCTGGTCCAGTTACAGCTACCAATCCTGATCCAGTCTACGCCAGTCCTGTTCACTCTATCTCAACCCTGCAGTCTCAGCAAATCGGACTCTTATTCTCACCAGAACTCATCCATTCCCTTTGGTCCCTCTGCCTCCTTGTGCAACCATCATTATCTTGTGCAACCATCATTATTAAAGTTAAACATTATTTCATTTCACTCCTGCTCATCTGTTGCTTTCCTGGAAACCCGGGGCAGGTCCCACCATTCCTCACAGTTCGTGACATCCGCATCTTGGGAGCCTTCAAATGTTCTTGAAATGAAGAATTCTTCTCTTGTCTTGCATCAGGAAATTTCTTCCGTGCAGGAGATGAAGAAGAAACCTTGTCACCTTGATCACGACGTCTGCAATATAACCTCCCACCAGTAGGGGGCGCTGATTAAATTCTGAAGCTGATAAAATTAACAGTACTGCTCTACTGTAGATTACAAATCAAAACAAAAAATCGCCCTTAGTGAATAAGGCCCTTGGAAAGCTTTTTGTTAGCATAAGCTCAAGTAAATCTGGACTATACCAAGAGTAAATTTTTCCGTTGGGGTAACAAACCAGGGAAACTACTAGCAAATATTACAAAAGGCCAACGTAAAAAACATAAAATTCTTGCAATTACTAACCCCCACACCAAAATCAAACACACCTCCTTAAAAGATATTCAGTCTGAATTTCATCATTATTATTCCACTTTATATAAAGCCATACCAAATAGGCCTGAACAACATAGAAGTTTTTTTTTAATAAATTAAATCTACCTAAATTGTCCCAGGCACAAAGAGATATTTTTAACTCTGCAATAACGTCAGCAGAAGTATTAAAGGTTATATCCACCCTCAACAATAACAAAGTACCAGGGCCAGATGGCTACACAGCAGAATTTTACAAAACTCTTAAGTCTGAACTAGCTCCAGTTCTCACGTCCTTATTTAACTTAATTACATACTGAACAACCTCTATATCCATCTTTCAATCAGTCCCATACCATTATATTTTTAAAACCTAATAAACCTGCGGATCAAGTGACATCATATAGACCTATCACATTATTAAACCAGAACTTTAAAATATTGGCCAAACTCATGGCAAACAATTCTGTTACAGCTGCCGTCTAAATGACAAGCTGTATATGCCAGCTCCCACCCCGTTCTGGCCACTTACTTCTACTCCCGCGGCGTGCTGTGGAGATTCCCCTGCCGACAGGCAGCATGGTTACAGCGTCTTAGTAACCACTCCACGTGCACGCCATCTTCCCTATCAGGGGCGCACTCTGTCTCTCTGCTTCTTATGTGTTTCCTGTGGCTGTGGAACGCATCCTGGCTTGGGGGCAGGGTTTCTAGGCTGTCCTATCACAGGACATCAGCTAGTATTTAAACATCTCACTTACCATTACCCTGCGCCGGTTATAGAGTCTGTTCCTCAGTTCTGTGACCTGCTACTTACCTTGTGTACCTGTAGTGCTTCCAGCCTAGTGAATTGACTGTTGTTTGACCCACTTACCTGCCTTGATTCCTGCCTTTGTTACCTAGTGTATCCAGCACTGGTTCTCATCCCTATTTGTACCTACCTTCCCTGCAGTACCTACCTTTACCTTGAGTGCATGTTTATGTTACCTCTTCGGAGGCAACGCTGTGGGCGTGAGTGTGCGCAAGCCCTAGTGCGTCTTGTACTATATCGTGAACATTCTTCTGTCCCATGTGCTGAGTTCAGTGTTGCTTGTTGTTTGTCGCAGTCCGGTCGCTTCCGGACTACTACTACCCCCACTTACCTGCTACTCCCATCCCTCCTGTCTGGTGTTCACTTTGGGTTTTCCTTTATCTTCCACGAGTTTGGTTCAACGGGGCCCGTCCAAGCTATTGGGCCGCAGCCAAATCCATTCCCACCATCAGGGACCCTGGTGAAAACCCCCCGGATAGTAAAGTCTCCGGGCTCTGGAAACCAACCCGTTCACTCTGCCTATCTCTTCTGTGGCCACCTTGGTTCTCACCAGGTAAACCCGGGGTGCCACGCTATCTCAATCTTTGACCACTCCGGTACTCACACGGTAAAACCGGAGTCTCATAACAAATTCTTCCATCACTGCTCACAAAACATCATCTGGGGTTTGTCCACGGCAGGAACTCTGTTAAAGCTGTAAGATAGGCTATAGCCGCTGTGATAGATTCCAAAATAACTTGTGCGTCTGCACCCCCAAATATGCTACTAAGTCTAGATGCCGAAAAGGCCTTTGATCAGATATCATGGCCCCACCTGCAGAAAAGGGGCACTGTTACCAAGATCACTGCCTTTGCAGACGATCTGTTGCTGTATATCTCGAACCCAGCAAAATCTCTGCCGTTTATATTCCCCACGATACAGGACTTTGGACAGATTTCTGGGTTTGTTATAAATGAAAATAAATCAGTAGCTCTTTGGCTAGGTTCATCAACCCGCCCTTGTTGGCATAGTCAATACCAAATTAAATGGGCTAGCCAGTCTATAACATATTTGGGAATCTGTCTTTTCAAAACTATCACACATTATATGAGGATAATTTGTGAAAGTTGATAGCAGAGGCACAGACGAGTATGAGTAGATGGCATAATCTTCCCTTATCCTTCTCAGGTCGGGCCAAAATTATTAAATAAGGCCTTTCGCCATTTTATATGGCAGGGCAAATGTTCCAGAATAGCGCTGCCTAAACTCCAGCAGCATCGTATCAATGGAGGAATCAACGTTCCTAATTTAAGGTATTACAGCCTGGCTGGTAACATTAGGTTTATACGAGACTGGTTACATAGCTCGGAATATTACGCCAACACCAGACTCGAACAATCGTTTCTGACAGGATGCTCACTTCCTTCCTTCCTACACTGTAGACGCGCAGAATTGTCCCAAGATGTCCAGGACAATCCGTTGTTGATGTTTGCCTGGTCTACCTGGAAATATGTTCTAGAACGCAAGGGGATAAGTGGTCAATATTCTCTTTTTTTGTCATTTCTACATAATCCCGCTTTCCAAAATGGAGAAGCAACGTTCCCATTTAACAGATGGCCCTCACATCAAGTAAAGACTATTTGCGACTTAACATTCCCTCACACACAGTCCCTAAAAAATTATGCGCAAATCCAGGAGGCTCATGGAATTCCGTCTACTCATTTATTCGCTCTCACTCAGGCCATGCATTACACCCACGAGGTTACCCAAAAATGTAATGACCTAGATTGGTGTAATGATTTTGATAGGCTACTCGCAAATCCCCAAAGGAAAGAGGTACTATTTCACTACACTATAGTGCTATTCAAAATATTTTAGATTATATCAATATCCAAAATGGCCTTTCATGTTGGTTATTGATTTTTCCTCACTTAACAGTAAACCAAATTATAAACACTTTGAAATATTCTTACAGAGTACTTAAGGCTAATACATATAGAGAGATGCAGTTGCTTGTATATCTTAGAGGGTACCTCTCTCCTGAAAGGCGTTTTTGATGGGTATCACGGATAATGCGGAATGTACCAAGTGCAAGGGTCTAAATGCGACTCTGATGCACTGTTTATGGGAATGCCCCCCAGCACGCGTGTTCTGGAAACAGGTGCACCGTTTTGGTGGAGACAGTGCCGTTCACACCCGAATGGGCAGTCTTGGGACACTTAGAACAAGACATTAAGCTACATGAAGCAGAAAAACAAATGCTTACTATCGTCTCTGCAGTAGCACGAAAGTGTATTCTACAACAGTGGATACAACCTATACCTCCAAATATTATACTGTTTAACGCACAAATATACTATTTGTTCAGAATGGAGTGGTTGGAGGCCTCCTTGACTAAAGACAAAGGGGCTGATTCAGAGATGCGATTTCCACGGCACTTAGGTGCGTATATTTAAGATCCTAGAAAATTCGCAAAACTGCGCATGCGTAGTAATAGTGCAACGCCGTTAACGTAGCGGTTAGGAGCGTAAGTTCGCTAAGAGCGTAAGTTTGAATCGCACGGAAGCACTTAAGATCTTAAGTGCTGCGAATCTTTAAGATCTTAAGGATTTGCATGGAAATGGGCGGGGGGAGGCAGGGAAATGAGGGAAAGTGGGCGAGGACTGACACTTAGGATCTTAAATGAACGCTCCCACGTCACTTAAGATCCCAAATGACAGCGTATAGTTAAGGCAAGTCAATGGTGGTCTAAGTTTAAGATCCACCGCTGTTTGCAAGGGGAGTGTCTGGTTTTGCAGTGGGCTGGAACCTGCTAAGATCTTAGCAAAGGTGCGTATATTTGCGATCTTTTCGCAATCGCGTCTCTGAATCAGGCCCAAAGCTGTTAAAAATGTATTCATGCTGTGGGAAAAGTATATTACAACATTGCCCCCATCCATACAACTACAAATACATAATTGCTTTTGCGTTGCTGCCTGGTATGAAACTAGACTGCTATTGGGTGACCCCCCTATCCCGGATATAGAAATGGCTGGTAGCCCAGAAACTCATTTGAATAGATAATGTGCATAAAAAAAATTGAGGGATGGATGAGAGGTCAAGCCCGAGATTGATTCTTCTTACTGTTTATTATCACATTGGGCCTGATCCAGACCTACGCTCACAAGCGATCTTACACTGGTCGCAAGCGTAAAATCGGCAGAAAAAACTAACTGCGCATGTGCAGAATGACAACTTCCGGTCGTACCAAAGACCTTTTCGTAGGCGTCCGTATTCTTTGCGTATTTTTCGACGACGGGGCGTTTATATTACGAAGTTTGTACAGACGCTGGAGTTAGGGAATGTAGGCGGGGGGAGCCATTTAAATTGTACAGTATGGGCGTGCTTAGCCCAGTACGATCAGCGCATCGCTACGTAAATTCGTACTGACACCGGGAAAAGTTAGGGTAGGGTTCAGCCGGCGTACGGAGGTAAAGGTAAGGGGAGTGTCATGGGAGTGAAAGTTTTTACGTTGAAGCGGTAACACGCTCCGCTCTCATGCATAGGTCTGGATCAGGCCCATTGTGTTTATTCTATTACTGTGCCGATGTGTAATATGTGTGCCAACATTGTTATCATTACTGTATTACCATGATATGTTGAAATTGCTCCAATAAAGAAAAAGTAAAAAAAAAAAAAGAATAGATAGCATTGCATCGTTCCTCAATAAACAAGGCACTACTCTCCTTAGATTCAAAAACTCTCTCTGTTGCCCGCCATTTTGTGAAATGACATCGCATGAAGGATTTTCACTTTTGCCCGTTTACCATGTACCACCTCTTAGAAGGGGTGGTGATAGAGACACCCTTTTGTTGAGAAAGGAAGCCATATTAATTTATAATTACAGGACCCTGATACCCCAAGGCCTGAACAAGGACTTTCATTTATCTTGTTTCCTTTGATTATTTTTGTAATATTTGTTATATGCGTTTTCCCTAGTTGCTGGTGATAATCTATTCTATATAACCAAGTGCATTTGATATTTATTGGTGGTTAAGGTTAATATAACATATTTACTGTATGCATGATAACTTTAATTCCTTTAGCTTTGGCATCCAATATTTAGCAGCAATTAGTACTACATCTTTATTTGCTATATTCTTTGAATATATGCATGTATATTCTTTGCAAATATTTGTATGTATCGTCCTCATCTCATTTTGTTTATTTTCTCTGTGACCATGTCTGATGCTACACTGAGAGGGACGTGGCGTCTCCTGTGCCATCGGCCGCCAGCTTGCGCCGCCTCGTTATCTTGGCTACTTGGAACACTAAGACATTTTTGTTTAGTGTTTCCATGGTGACTGTGTGGTAGGGGCGTACGCTATGACGGATGTTTGGTTGCGCCGGAGGTTTGCTGTCGTCGTTTCCGGTGTTTAGTATGCAGACAGGACACGGGATTCTCAGCTGTGTCTGGTATGTAATCACTTATCGCATATTTATACCCTGTCTTTTTGCTTCTTTAGTATATGCTGGGACTTTTATCGATATGGTGGCATGGCTCTTTCCCCTAAGATGAAGACAATTAGCCGAAACGGCCGTCGGGTGCTATTTAATGAATCATTATTTTTCAAGTATATTAATTTTTATTTGTTTGAGTGTGGACATTCCTGTTCATTAACAGCAATTTCTCTATTATTTATTGGGTCCTGCACCATTGTTATAATACATTAACGTGTACGTCCTCACTTCTCCTTTTGTATATATATATATATATAGATATAGATATAGATATAGATATAATCTATATATAATCTACAAATGTAAGGGGAATGAATAACGTAAGCATCAAAAAATATTGTGCAATTGATTAAATGGGGGGGCCCATGCCGGCATCTTGCCTAGGGCCTCATAAAGTCTTCATCCGGCTCTGGTAACTAATTTCAAGCACTCACTTGAGTCTGGATCCAGCCCAATGTGTCAAATGTGATACAGGAATTCGATGAATTAGACTGGCATTATGTTTTAGACACTATTTTATAATGCTAACCGCCTACAAGTTGAATCCTCTCTATACAGTAATGTATTACGAGCAGATGGAAATTACTTTTGGCATCTAGCACTACAACTCTTAGGTCCATTTTCCATGTCTGGTTATATAAATATATATATATATATATATATATATATATACTATATAACTAACTTGGTGTCTTTTTAAAGGACTGCATAATAACTTACAGAGTCAACATCGTTAGGTCCGACGTTTCAGAGCCTATTTATTTGGCTCTTTCATCAGGGATACATCTCGTCCCCCACCAAGTCCCAGATTTATGCCATTTTACATATAACTTCCTGGTATCTCCTCAGAGAAATTGCTCATGATCCACCTGTAATTTTTAAGGAACCCATAATATAGTGCTGGTTTGACAAATATTGTTAAATTAACAATAAGCAGAATAACCACTTTATATAGAGATCTGGGCCGTATTCAGAGATCCATTTTCACAGCGAGTCCCGTGCGTATATTTTTAGGATCGGACCAACTGCGCATGCGTAGTAACTTTATGGAAGTGCCTTTCCGACGGACTTGTGAATCGCACGTTGGTACATACGGTCGGATACGCGACGAAAAAATACGCACGGGAGAATTCAAATAAATATTGGCAGGAGGAGGCATTTAAATGAAGGAAAGTGGGCTGAATCGCACATACGGAGGACATATACACACGGGAATGCACTCGGAAACTTACAAGTGGTCGATGGCGGCGGAAGTCTCCGAGAGCAAGACGAGAGAGGGGAGTGTCATGCTTGTGAGGGGGTTTAGCCTGCCACGGCCGTGCATATAATTGCGGTCCGATTTCCACACGGATCTCTGAATACGGCCCCCAATAAATATATGTGTATCGGCACTGGTGAGGGTATGTATACAAGTAAAATTTAAAAAAATTAGGAATAGGTGAAATAGAATACTAATAATAAATAAACTAAAATTAAGAACAAATGTAATCAAGATAATATGTACAATATATTTGCGTTAATAGTCTATCTATGTCCCTAAAAATCTTTCAATAGTCATCCATTAGAAATCACAGTTCATATAACATGTACAGATGAAAGTGTCCCCGGAGATGCACTGAAGAAGAAATGGCATATAAAATAAGGAGACCGCTAATAAGACAATGTAGCACTTTTCTCAATCCTTAAAAACAAGAGAAGGATAAACAGGGGACTGATGTAAATAAAACATAACTTTTACTCCATCATATAAAAATACAAAAATACAATAAAAAACGTGAATATATAAATAAAAGTCCATTTTCCTCAAAGTCAGCAGCTGTACTGACTGCTCTGGTCTGGAGGTGATGTGTACAAGTTTCACTTGAGAAAGAGCTTCCCGTCCGAAACACGTAGTGGTTTCACCCGTTCCTCGCTGACTTCACTCCTGCATCCTCGCTGCTGACCTGAGCTGTGTTCATCGTTGGTGTCTCCCGGGACTTGTACACACAAGGTTCTATAGGTATAGTTCACTAGTTCAATTGTCTTTCATTGCTAACAGATAGATTTGATTGGCATCAGTTTTTGGCAGTTGATTAGGGTTGATTGGCATAGGGTTGATTGGCATCAGTTTTTGGCAGTCTGCCCTCAGAAAAGATTACTCTTACAAGGTTGTTAAAGATTCCAACAGCAAAAGGTAAGTTTTCTTATTTATTTATTTATTTATTTATTTATTACTGTTTTTTATATAGCTCCACCAGATTATGTAGAGTTTATCCCTAATACTAACCATCCCCTTCATACAAGCTAACTGTAGCCCTCCAGTAACCCTAACCTTAACCCTCCCTTCTCCGCAGTCTAATCCTAGCCCTCCCCTAACCCTAACCTTATTTGTCCCGCAGCCTAACCTTAACCCTCCCCTCTCCAGAGTCCTTTCCTGTCTAGTAGCCTAATCCTAAACAGAATGGATACTGTGTAGAAATAAGACCAGTCAACATGGTTACTGTTCCAGAATGCACATTTTCACAATAAAAAAACCCAGTAGACAATAGTACAGTGAAAATTAAGCTTTCAACGGTATCATTAAATAAAATGTACTGTTCATACTGGCAACTGCATCCTGGATTCTGATGCATGTAGAAGGACTAGCAGGACCAGCACTCATAAATAATGGCTAAGGTCTGAGCCTTTCCTTGCCACTGTGTGTAGTGTATAGTATGTTGGCAATGTGCGATTTGTCTGTAATAACTTTCCCTGTATACTTTGTGCAGAGATTTTATGAAAGGTGGATGCAAAGTTTTTGTTTTTGCAGGGCTCTTTTCATACCCCTTCTTCTTCTTACCGAGGGACTATTTTTATTTAGTGTTAAAGATAAAATATATCAGTGGCAGTTCTAGAAAAAGTACACGGAAACTCCTGTTCTGTATACTGCCCAATTATGGATTTACACTCAAAGAAAAAAAACTAAATAGGAGGAGTCTATGCAGATTGTAACAGATATTGTGTGTGTGTGTGTGTGTGTGTGTGTGTGTCACTATTAGTGACTTGCTTTCTGCTTTCAAATAGTAATTAATAAAATTATTATTTATTGTTTTTGTATTTAATTTTTGTCTGGTACCAGATTGATAAATTTAATAAATTCTCATTTTTTATAAGAATGCTTAATTAGACCAATTTTCATTGATATATTCTTGTACTTGAAACAATACCTATCATTTAATTATATTTTTAATTTTATAGTTGTCTTTTCTCCACCAATACAGCGCAGGTAGATTTCTTTTAAATTTTGAAAGTAACATGGTTCTAGATACTGAAATGTGTGTGTGAATGGACAGTAAACATATATTGGGCTGGATACAGACCTAGTTAAGTGCTTGAACTTAGTTACACCTGGGCTAAACCATGTTGATTGCAGGGGAGTCATATTTCATTTGTTGCACACAGTATTAGAGTTTAGAGGTGATGTTCCCTATCCCAAGTCTAAATAACAGTGTGATAGTAAAGCTGGTCAGTATCTGTGCAGTAAGCAATTCAAAAATATATCCCTGCATGCAAAGAATATAATTAACTTGTCTCCCCCTGAAATCAATATAGTTTAGCCCTTGAGTAACTAAGTTAATGCACTTAACAAGGTCTGGATCCAGCCCATTAACAGTAATTAAAAAATTATAAAAATTATAAAAATGATTATGATGATATACCTTGAGCAATGTAATTTACACTGTACCCAGAACCACCACCTCCTTTAAACACACACAATAATGTGCAGTGTGCCCCCACTATATTGTTAGTCTTTTTCTTAGCAGATAGCATAGTTGCTATTTTCTTACTTTATGGACAACATATGAAACAATGACAGCCCTTAATGGATTGAGAAAAAAGCCTGACAGTCAGGGCCGGTGCTAGGTCCCTGGGCACCCTAGGCGAAGTTTAGCCTGTCTCCAGCCCCCGCCCCTTCAGGCCTCTATGTCCCCTTCATATGTTCCCTTCAGGCCTCTATGCCCCCTTCATATGCCTATTTTTTTATTTGATAAATTCAGCATTGCAGTTAATAATGTTTTTTTTTTTCAAATGAACTGTTAGCTTTTAACTGACTAATATTAACTTTTAACTATAGCTTTTAATCAACCCCCTTGATTATTACACTGTGCCCCCTTTAACTGTTGCCCCTTCATCATACCCTCACTGTGCCCCCTTCATCATACACACACACTGTGCACCCTTCATCATATACACACACTTTGCCCCCTTCATCATACACACACACTGTGCCCTCTTCATCATACACACACACACACACACACACATCCCCCACCTGTGCCACCCT
>WWET01002210.1:28481-49474 GCA_011038615.1 Limnodynastes dumerilii
ATGATCATAATACAATTCTATTACACTCTATACAGACATAGGACACTACACCCCAACATGACCCGACCACTGGACATGATCATAATACAATTCTATTACACTCTTGTACATAATATTGCCGTGGATCTGTCCACTAATATAACAAAATGGCGGCTATGTAAAGTGCACTTCCTGTTACTTAGACCATGCATCTTAATAATTAACATGGGTCTGGGTGTGTCTTTTGAATATCTGTAGTGAAAAATACCCTGATCTGTTTGCTTAGAGCAAGGCTGGTATAAATCTCCACTCAATCAGCCATAAAAAAGAAAGGAATTCAAAGACTTTGCAGTCCCTTAGTACCCTGTGAATTCATGATTGCTGAATAAACAAGGGTCAGGAGACAGGAATCGTGTGTCCCAGGAAAGTTTCCCTTTCATACACAGCTTCAGCAAGGTCACGGACACATATGGTTAGACCACAGGGGCACTCAAGCAGAGCAGGACGACATAAGTCAATCTCTTGCCCATACTCCTCTCCCTGACCATAGACTCTCATGACAAATGCTTTCAACTTAGGGACTCATTCAATGACTAATCCACCCTGAAGGAACCCCTAAATTGAAATCTATAGTTTATATCATTATAATAGTTATTGCTATATTTTATATCATTATAATAGTTATTGATATAGTTTATATCATTATAATAGTTATCAATATAGTTTATATCATTATATATGATGATCATTTCCCGATATTGATGGGGGAAAACTCTTTGGGCCTGATTCAGAAGTCCGCTGCCGTTGCGTCTACAGCGCAAGCAGAGTTCGGTTAGCAGATGGCTGTGCGATCATAATGTCCATAGCTGTGACACTTCACATTCCATTATTGGCAAATCAAATCAATAGCCAACAATCCTGGCCGTCTCCACGGTAACCTCATACTCAGAGCAAAGTAGTAGATTTGGTAACGTTGCGGTTATAAATACATACATTTGATAAAGATTTAGGTCCAGATTTACTAAGCTGCGGTAAAGGAAAAGTGGAGATGCTGCTCATAGCAACCAATCAGATTCTAGCGGACATTCTATAGTATATAATATGAAAGTGAGAGCTAGAATTTTTATACTTTTTCAAACCCGCAGCTTAGTAAATCTGGGCCTTAATCAACAGGTTAAGGCCCAGTGGAAAAAAGTCACAGATTTCCATGTATTTTATTATATATACTGTATAACGGAAATGAAACAAAGGCATAACATTCATAAGTTAAATAAAAGAAACAGACTATTTTCATGCATGAACGTTGAAAGCCTCAGAATCCTTCCCCTTTATAAGCATAATAAAATAATAAGGTACAGAAAAAAATAATAATAAAACCAATTTAATTGACGTTCAGCGCAGTCCAACATTTTTTATGCGGTCAGTTTATTCCTCTAAAACCCACCACATCCTGGTGGTCTGCACGCTGGACAAATTATGTTGTCATATAATAAAAGGCTTGGATGCGTCAGGCATAATTTGGGTATCCTGAAGCCCTCTGCGGCTAATAGGTTTTCTGTTGGTCAGCGACTAGAAAGATAGCCAAACTCTAACCGTCATCAATGGTTATGGAGCGACGTGTCTTAGTAAGAGGAAAATCCTTTATTTATTCTATCTGTCAGTGTTTAAGCATCAATAAAAGTGCTCTGGAAAAATATCAGGGTCGTTTTATTTCCTAGAACTCTCAAGTTTTTTTGTTTTCATCTATCAATAAAACTTTGCAAAGGCATCTTATTGATTGGTGATTGGTGATTGCTGCCTGGCACCAAGAACTCTCCTTTAAGCCATTTCCCAGACCACTTTGGGACCACTTTGATATCTGTTATTGGAAAATCATTATGTATATCAGTATATATCAGTATATCAGAATTTGGTATAGATGGAAGTTACTTCTGCTTGTTGACAAATGTCAGTTATTCAGAAGCCAGCTGCGTCCTTGTATCTTAGCTTTGCAGGTAATAGGAAGTTCAGAAATCGCTTGGGAACATATAATGTCCCAAACAGTTGATGATCAAATGAGGAACAAAGTCAGTTTTGATTACGCCATAATAACTTGTGATAAGTTTGTATTAATCATGTAATGAGGAAATGTCCAGCTGCATTATTATTTTGGGTTATAAAAAAGGGATTGGGTCCAATAAAAAAATCAGTTCATCACTGAGACAAAGAACTTCAGTGTCTGTCTTACTTCTTGAACTCCAGCCGGCTAAAAAGAATCTGACTGATCAGTTAAGGTAGTTGGTTCAAGCCTCACTCCTAGTGATGGCACTGGCTACCCCGACAACAGTAACCGGCGGGGCCCAAGTAAGTGCCTCCAATCCAGAGCCGATCACAGACGTAACAAAGGGCTGTTTACATCACAACATGTGCCCCAGCCCCAGTTCCTGTGTAAGTCCACGGGGGACCTTCTATAACCTATTTCTTATCCTTGTGTTATGATGTGACACTTCAAACACATCACAAAGTGTCAGAGATCCCTGGCGATGTATTGTGTCTGTGTCACATCTTTCTACATCCAGTAATAAAAAAAACTTACTTAAATTATTAATGTTTTTATAAAAAATGTAAAAATCTTGTTTTCTATTATTTTGTGACATTTACATTCAGAGCTCGCATTAATCAGAACCTCCATTACAGTCACCATTACACTGTACGACCGTACTCTTGCGCAATGTATCTGGCCACGTTGCAGAATTGCGCTCAGCCGATGTGTTCCCCTTACGCTATGTGCCGTAATTACTTACAATCCCAAGGTATCGTTGTGATCGCTTTCGGATTGCACGCAGCCCACTCCATGTTTTAAAACGCACCTACGTCGCATGCAGATTTGCGCCTCAATCACCAGCCTTACCTGGCAAGCTAACAGGCCGGGGCCGTGTTCAATAGGGTGAAGCCTTAATATAAACAGACGCCCGTGACCAAGGCTTAACCAAAAGCTCTAAACAGCGAGAGCGCTGAAATCCTGTCCGCTGACATTTGGCAAACCCGTTTCATTGCTCTTACCGGGCCACAGTCAGCAGATTGTGATGGCTGAGATCTTAAACAGCATTTTAAGTGCATTTGACATCCCACAGCTGGACTCCTATCAGATACACAAGACTAACGCAACATGCCAACAGCCTGTGTCCATCCACTATATATTTACCAACCAATCTTGGTTGCCTATTAAGGCACATTGCCTGGTGACAGTGCATGTCTCACAGACTAAGCAGTTACTATGGGAAAGCACCATATTTGGTATGTTTACTAAGCGATCATTCTTGAACACATTATTTGTCGGTAACACCTTGTTGCATAATGAGAAACACAACAATCTCTTTGGTTTGGGGATTCCTTTTCAACTGCTTAAACAATTCTAACATCTATAACTCAATTTGTGACAAGCAATGTCTAAAACACTGCAACTCTAATCGTTAGAAGGATTCCGTGAATCCATCTGTTC
Organism: Limnodynastes dumerilii; assembly: GCA_011038615.1. Taxonomy (NCBI): domain Eukaryota; kingdom Metazoa; phylum Chordata; class Amphibia; order Anura; family Limnodynastidae; genus Limnodynastes; species Limnodynastes dumerilii. The sequence goes on from WWET01002210.1 coordinate 31,942, forward strand.
TCTGTTACCAAAAAAACAAACACAGCATCTTCCCTTTGACCCCCCCCCCCCCCCCCCCCCTACCCCCCACCACAGGCGCGGCTGCACCTAGAGGCTGGGTGCAGCAATTACCTCCCAGGTGTCCTGACTGCATCCAGGACAGGGCTGAATACACACATTATGCAATGCTTATTATTCCTATCTGCAGGAGGAGCAGGTGAGGCAGGAACTAGGATCAATGCAGCAGATGTCTGTGCATTTCTGAGCAAAAAAAAGGAACCATTGAACGTATCCGATATTAGACAGTAAAGCTGCGGGTCCAATATTCTATCCCACCCCCATAAACAGACCGAATTCCTGAGAATTGTAGCTTGATCTTCATGCATATCGGATACTGTCCCTGTGTACAACCAGCATTCTGGCACTCAATTAATGTCACAAACTATTCTACTCAGGGATAGGGGTGTATTTAATGCCGAATCTACAGATGTTCCCCATAGCAACCAAACTGATAGCTATTATTTATCTAGAGCAGTATCAAAAATCTTACGGGGAATCTGATTGGTTGTAATGGGTCACTGAAATGGGAACATGTGCAACCAATGATATTAATGTGAAGATTTATTTATTTATATTTCCTAATATGTGGACGTGTAAGTATGTGGATGCTAAGGATGACGATCATCAGACAGTGAGGATTCTTCCAATTATTCCTGATTTGTATAGTGCTAAATGACTGTGGTCACTAAGATTGAGGAATGACCAGAGGTAACAGAGGCTACTGTCCACAGATCAGACATTGGCCGGGAAGTCAGGAAAGTGATTTGTATTTGTCCTGTTTATTAACTTCAGGATGTTGAGCAAGGAGCAGTACTGAATCTATTGGATATTTTACAGAAAGGGTCTGAAGTTAAAAAAAAAAACAACATTATTACATGACTATCATATAGGAGTAATGTCAGAACATACATCCAACCAGAATACACACGTTCACAAATAATATACACAAAGAACACACATCCAACATACAAAGGATCCACACACAAAATAACAGAATATAAACAAGACACTAAACAAAACAAACCAGTAAAAGACAAATCACCAAAACATAGCAGAAACAATCAAAATAGAATACAGACAAATAAATGTAACAAAACCCACCAAAATACAACATAAAAATACAAACAAATCAAAATACATATCAACAAAACATAACACAAGCAACCAAAATACAACAAACAATCAAAATACAATACAAACCAACAGAATGCAACACAAACAACCAAAACACAAAATAAGCAACTAAAACAACACAAACCAGCAAATCACTAAATAAACGGGCAACACATTCCTACTGTTGCTCTATTATTAAGGCATACTAATCACCCCTTATATATGAGGGAGATATGTCCTGTGCTCAGTAGTATAGAGGAGTTAGTGGTGCTCTGCGCTAACCTTATTAATAGCACAAACAACAGAGATAGGAAGGCTGGAGGAGGAGAGGTGGAAACAACTACAACTATTTATTATCACCACCGGTCTCTGCAGCATCAAAGCACCATGAGCTGAGACTTCATTAACAGCCCCTAACCATCATCTTTTGTGGCTTGTCCTCTTGCTGTACTACAGATGGATGGCCTGGGGGGCTGTGATACCCGTCCCATGACTGTACTCTGGACTTCCTCCGCAAGGTCAGAGGTGGCCCTGACTGCTCATAATATTGCAGATTGTTTAGTAATAAGAACCAAAAAATACAAGGGATTTAATAAACAGCAGGGGTCGGAGAAAAAGGATTGCGAGGGTGAAATCTTGTGCGAACGACTGAAATAGTGACCCCAGGGTGAGACACACAAGGGCGGTCCGTCACGATTCCCACACATCGACAGCGTCAACGGTTCTGTGTTTCAAATAAGTTATATCTCAGAACGGAGAGCAATTTTTATAGATCTGTAGGGTTTTTCCCATGAATAATATTTCGGTAGAACGTCCCATTAAGTCTCAGTAACCAAAGATGATCGTTCATGTGTAAATGTGGGGCGGACTGCGTGTGATCTGAGGCGCACATAACGGGGCCTATGATGCGTGGCGAACAATTACGCCACGCATCATACGAAGCAGCTAAGCGCAATGTAGCTATGTGGCCAAATGCACTGCACATATGCAACGTAGTACAGGGTAAAGCGGACTGTAAATGGAAGTTATGATTATTGTGACGGCTTCTCACTGGATGTAAATGTCACAAAATAATTGCAAACAATGGACCTGATTCAGAGATTCAATATAAGAGGAAAATTACTCCTGGGCTAAACCATGGTGATTGCAGGGGAGTCACATTTCATCTGCTGCAAACAGTATTAGAGTTGAGAGGTGATGTTTCCTATCCCAAGACTAAATAACAGTGTGATAGTAAAGCTGGTCAGTATCTGTGTAATCATATAATAGTATTAGAGATGAGAGGTGATAATTATCAGTGTAATAGTAACGCTGGTCAGTATCTGTGTAATAATATAATAATATAATAGTATTAGAGATGAGGTGATAAATAACAGTGTGATAGTAACGCTGGTCAGTATCTGTGTAATAATATAATAATAATATAATACTATTAGAGATGAGAGGTGATAAATAACAGTGTGATAGCAAAGCTGGTCAGTATCTGTGTGCAGTAAGCATATCAAAGATATATCTCCCTGCATGCAAAGAATACAATTACCTTGACTCCCCCTGCAATCACCATGGTTTTTCCCAGGAGTAACTTTCCTCTCTTAGGACCGTATTCAGAGATCCGTTTTCATGTGAGCTGCGTGCGTATTTTTAGGTACGGTGTAACTGCGCATGCGTAGTAACTTTATTTACGTAAGTTACGTTGAATATACGCACATAAGTGCTTTAGGCATGGACATGTGAATCGCACTTGGGGACATACGTACGGAGGGGCGGGGTTGAAATACGTACTCCATGAAAGTGGGTGGGTGGGGGGCATTTAAATTAACGGTGCGGCTATAAACAATCGCACGGAAGACACATACGCACGAAGGTACAGAACAGAACAGAGTGGTCTATGGAGGTTTAAGTCTACGACTGCACGGCCGGGAGAGGGGAGTGTGGTGGGTGTTTGATGGGTGTGGCCTGGCTACGTGCGTGCGTACTTTTAAAAAACGGATCTGTAAATACGGCCCTTATTTTCCATCTCCAAACCATGTCCAATATTCTTAATTTTTAATAAAATCATGTTTTTATTACTATATGTAGAAATGATTTAACACATGTGGAAGTGTTACATCCTAACAGAAGGGTCTGAACAGGCTGCAGAAGGTCAGATCGCTGGACTGTAACATGACCTGTCTAACATGCAAATGTTTTTTTATTCTGCACGTAAAAATGACAATACATTTCCATCCCTTTGGTTTATCCAGGTGCAGACTTGCTCCTGTTTTAGTTGTCTCCTGTTTGGTATCATATTTATTGCAAACTGTGCGGAGAAGACGGAAAGTGGCGGAGAGGAGGGGGAGCTGCATGCTGGTAGCAGAGACAGAGAGCCTGCACTGGCCTAGGAGATGAGGATCCAGTGTCAGCTCTGACTATTTATCAAAGACAGATGTGAAAATACCGGGCGGAGGTGAGGACACCAGAGGATGCACCAGGAATACACGACTGGAAGTCACATTCTCTCACTTCATAAGGAAGTTTCTCCAGTGCCCAAGAAATGATGAATTTCCTGCAAGAAATCTGCCACGGAATCCAATGAAGTCGCTAATAACACATTTGTATAGAAACCGATCGAGAGATAAGAGCAATAGTGAAAATGTAAAGGATCAAGCAGATAGGGGCAAGTTTAAAACAAGCAGATAAGAGTTGAAAACCAGGATTCAAAAAAAGTAAAAATAAAAAGGGTTTTTCGGTATTTTATACAATAAGCAAAATAAAAAACCTAAAAAAATATTCCCGGCATTTTTCCATGTAAAAATATATATATATATAAATTTGCACCTCATGTTACAAGAGCCACGTTTCCATTACGTTTCCTAGTGTAGCGTAATTACTAGACGCTCCCCTCGCTGGTACATAGTTTAGCCGTGTTACGCTTTCCAAACCCTACCTTAACTTTTCCAAGTGTAACTTCTGTCTACCGTAATGGCTGCACGCACTTACGCTGCTAAATACGCCCACACTGTACAATTTAAATGCCTCACCCCGCCTCCGAAGCGTAATTACAGGTGTCGGTTGTCTGGTACGCCGCTTCGTACGTAGTTACGATGATACGTGGCAACACATTGAAGTGTAGATGCGGCCTTTTCTCTTTCATTGGCGGAGTAAACGGATGACCAGCATTTTGAGAGACAAAAACCGTCTCAGTACAATCAGAGGTTTCCCGGCCCATCTCCCCAGATCCCTAAAGAAAAACACAGGTGTCCTCTGACTGCAGGAGCAGGAAATTCCGGACTGATTAAAACGTGAACTCCACGAGCCAAAACAGATCCGCACACTGCGAACAGACGGATGTGAGCCCCAATCAGTCTCCAGCTCAGCCGCATACTTCTATGTCTAAACAAAAATAAGCAACTGGAAATATGGATTATCAGTGGGACGTCCAGGACAGGTTTCTGGTTTAATTTATTTTATTCAATTTATTATGAAACAAAATGATACTTTACTGACACAATGACTTATAATCAGTTCCTGTATTTCTCATTCTCTCTCTATTTTCTTCCTCTTTCATTTTGTTTTAATATATCATTTATTCATTGACTGTCATTCCCTCTCTCTCTCTCTCTCTCTCTCTCATTCCATGTCACTCACTATCTCTCTCCCTCAGTCACTACCTCCTAATCTCTCTCTCATATCTATCTATCTATCTATCTATCTAATATCTATCTATCTATCTAATATCTATCTATCTATCTAATATCTATCTATCTATCTAATATCTATCTATCTATCTACTATCTAATATCTATCTATCTATCTAATATCTATCTATCTATCTAATATCTATCTATCTATCTAATATCTATCTATCTATCTAATATCTATCTCATATCTATCTCATATCATATCTATCTAATATCTATCTATCTATCTAATATCTATCTATCTATCTAATATCTATCTATCTATCTAATATCTATCTATCTATCTAATATCTATCTATCTATCTAATATCTATCTATCTATCTAATATCTATCTATCTATCTAATATCTATCTATCTATCTAATATCTATCTATCTATCTAATATCTATCTATCTATCTAATATCTATCTATCTATCTAATATCTATCTATCTATCTAATATCTATCTATCTATCTAATATCTATCTATCTATCTAATATCTATCTATCTATCTAATATCTATCTATCTATCTAATATCTATCTATCTATCTAATATCTATCTATCTATCTAATATCTATCTATCTATCTAATATCTATCTATCTATCTAATATCTATCTATCTATCTAATATCTATCTATCTATCTAATATCTATCTATCTATCTAATATCTATCTATCTATCTAATATCTATCTATCTATCTAATATCTATCTATCTATCTAATATCTATCTATCTATCTAATATCTATCTATCTATCTAATATCTATCTATCTATCTAATATCTATCTATCTATCTAATATCTATCTATCTATCTAATATCTATCTATCTATCTAATATCTATCTATCTATCTAATATCTATCTATCTATCTAATATCTATCTATCTATCTAATATCTATCTATCTATCTAATATCTATCTATCTATCTAATATCTATCTATCTATCTAATATCTATCTATCTATCTAATATCTATCTATCTATCTAATATCTATCTATCTATCTAATATCTATCTATCTATCTAATATCTATCTATCTATCTAATATCTATCTATCTATCTAATATCTATCTATCTATCTAATATCTATCTATCTATCTAATATCTATCTATCTATCTAATATCTATCTATCTATCTAATATCTATCTATCTATCTAATATCTATCTATCTATCTAATATCTATCTATCTATCTAATATCTATCTATCTATCTAATATCTATCTATCTATCTAATATCTATCTATCTATCTAATATCTATCTATCTATCTAATATCTATCTATCTATCTAATATCTATCTATCTATCTAATATCTATCTATCTATCTAATATCTATCTATCTATCTAATATCTATCTATCTATCTAATATCTATCTATCTATCTAATATCTATCTATCTATCTAATATCTATCTATCTATCTAATATCTATCTATCTATCTAATATCTATCTATCTATCTAATATCTATCTATCTATCTAATATCTATCTATCTATCTAATATCTATCTATCTATCTAATATCTATCTATCTATCTAATATCTATCTATCTATCTAATATCTATCTATCTATCTAATATCTATCTATCTATCTAATATCTATCTATCTATCTAATATCTATCTATCTATCTAATATCTATCTATCTATCTAATATCTATCTATCTATCTAATATCTATCTATCTATCTAATATCTATCTATCTATCTAATATCTATCTATCTATCTAATATCTATCTATCTATCTAATATCTATCTATCTATCTAATATCTATCTATCTATCTAATATCTATCTATCTATCTAATATCTATCTATCTATCTAATATCTATCTATCTATCTAATATCTATCTATCTATCTAATATCTATCTATCTATCTAATATCTATCTATCTATCTAATATCTATCTATCTATCTAATATCTATCTATCTATCTAATATCTATCTATCTATCTAATATCTATCTATCTATCTAATATCTATCTATCTATCTAATATCTATCTATCTATCTAATATCTATCTATCTATCTAATATCTATCTATCTATCTAATATCTATCTATCTATCTAATATCTATCTATCTATCTAATATCTATCTATCTATCTAATATCTATCTATCTATCTAATATCTATCTATCTATCTAATATCTATCTATCTATCTAATATCTATCTATCTATCTAATATCTATCTATCTATCTAATATCTATCTATCTATCTAATATCTATCTATCTATCTAATATCTATCTATCTATCTAATATCTATCTATCTATCTAATATCTATCTATCTATCTAATATCTATCTATCTATCTAATATCTATCTATCTATCTAATATCTATCTATCTATCTAATATCTATCTATCTATCTAATATCTATCTATCTATCTAATATCTATCTATCTATCTAATATCTATCTATCTATCTAATATCTATCTATCTATCTAATATCTATCTATCTATCTAATATCTATCTATCTATCTAATATCTATCTATCTATCTAATATCTATCTATCTATCTAATATCTATCTATCTATCTAATATCTATCTATCTATCTAATATCTATCTATCTATCTAATATCTATCTATCTATCTAATATCTATCTATCTATCTAATATCTATCTATCTATCTAATATCTATCTATCTATCTAATATCTATCTATCTATCTAATATCTATCTATCTATCTAATATCTATCTATCTATCTAATATCTATCTATCTATCTAATATCTATCTATCTATCTAATATCTATCTATCTATCTAATATCTATCTATCTATCTAATATCTATCTATCTATCTAATATCTATCTATCTATCTAATATCTATCTATCTATCTAATATCTATCTATCTATCTAATATCTATCTATCTATCTAATATCTATCTATCTATCTAATATCTATCTATCTATCTAATATCTATCTATCTATCTAATATCTATCTATCTATCTAATATCTATCTATCTATCTAATATCTATCTATCTATCTAATATCTATCTATCTATCTAATATCTATCTATCTATCTAATATCTATCTATCTATCTAATATCTATCTATCTATCTAATATCTATCTATCTATCTAATATCTATCTATCTATCTAATATCTATCTATCTATCTAATATCTATCTATCTATCTAATATCTATCTATCTATCTAATATCTATCTATCTATCTAATATCTATCTATCTATCTAATATCTATCTATCTATCTAATATCTATCTATCTATCTAATATCTATCTATCTATCTAATATCTATCTATCTATCTAATATCTATCTATCTATCTAATATCTATCTATCTATCTAATATCTATCTATCTATCTAATATCTATCTATCTATCTAATATCTATCTATCTATCTAATATCTATCTATCTATCTAATATCTATCTATCTATCTAATATCTATCTATCTATCTAATATCTATCTATCTATCTAATATCTATCTATCTATCTAATATCTATCTATCTATCTAATATCTATCTATCTATCTAATATCTATCTATCTATCTAATATCTAGCAACCATCCCCCTGTGTATTTACACCCCTGGGCAATAGGTACATATGTTCTATAGAACTTTCTAGAAGAGTGAAACATAAATAATAAAATGAATAGTGATAAGAGGCAGCATATGTACATAAATATGTCCTTTGCAGCAGATGGTGAACTGTCTTGGTCTCTATGTTGCAGCTAATACGGGACACGATCTAACAGCTACAACTGTACAACCTACAATATGGACTGTGGCACGCTAGCTGCCCAGATAAAGGGACTATTGATAGCCCAAATAACCGCCTCATTGTCCCTCTCTCACACTGAGACCTGCAATTATCCCCATCTCTTCAAAGGACTCCGAAACTATTCAACCTCGCAATCTTATCATTATGATGTCAAATTATATCACAGGAATCATCTCCTGCAAGAAAGGTCCTTTATACACGGGCACAGCCCCAGAAGCCCTGCCATCGGGGATTCCAGACACTTCCTGGCAGGGAAAAAAGGGCCTATTCTAGATATTTATTTACATTAAAACAAACAGCAAGAAAATCTCAATGTGTCTAATTTAGCCCGGGCTTATACCGAACACAGGAGATGTCTGTGCAGACTGCTCCACTTATTTTTTCATCTCTCCAGGCGATTCCAGAAGTAAAAATCCTGCTGACAGATGCCAAGGGGCTGGATGGCGTCAATTACATCATTAAGCCCCGCCCCCACCCTTAATTATACTATAATGCATGGTTGCCAACTTATGCACGTGACTATCAGGGAGCTTGTGATAGCATTATCAAGGTACTGCACCAAAGGGTGTGTCCTGTACCACCAAAGGGGTGTGTCCTGTACCACCAAAGGGGTGTGTCCTGTGAATAGCTCCATTGCTACCAGGAAAACTATTTTTCAATAAAAATGGCGGCATCAGTATTTATTGATTGATATATTGTCAGTGAATAAATACTTTCAGTATTATTGTGGAGACTGTGATTAGGATCCGCTGATTTCTTCATCTTTATAGAAGAGATAAAAGTAGGTGACACTGCAGCTGACTCACAAGAGACCAAAGTGTATTTCTCATTTCTGTCTCCATTATTGAAGCCATGTTGTCTTAGATAACGGTTAGCCTTTGATTACATCTTGGCCTCTATAAAAATGGCCGCCTTCATAGACCTCAATGCAGGGAAATAGGAGACAATTTCTAAATTTATACATACTATAATGACATTTGGAACGGAATCAGCATTAGGGAGATTGCCAACACTTCAGGTAGTCAGGGAGATTACCCGCTCTTCAGGGCATCAGGGAGATCACCCACTCTTCAGGGCGTCTACCGGATATACGGAGAGTATTGGCAACTATGATATAATGCAGTTATAATAATAATAATAATCATAATATAATAATCACACTATAACTGGTAAGTCAAAGGCTGTCCATTGACAATAGGAAACAGGAAGTTGCTGGAAGCGCTGTTTTGGGCACTGTCCACCTGTATATCCAGCGATCATGGAAAACATACTGAAGGGTGAGTGGACGGCGGCATAAATCAGAGGTGATGGCTCCTGGGAGATATTTCCTTTGAGTCAACACAACTGACAGAGTCATCAGGAAGAGACTTCCTGATCAAATGCATGGCCCCAAGGTCGGATTATCTGCTCATGTTTACTACATGGTCCTTGTCACTGCACAGACCTTGAGGCACAATTTATTTCTCATTGCCCGCCAGCACATGACCAGATATATATGGTATGTAGCCCTGGCGGCTGTAACGTTCTTTATGTCTCCGCTGGAGAATCTCCAACGCAGATCATGTCATCTGTAGTGACACCTCAACCCAGGAGTCACACAATAATAATAATAATAATACTACATTCATAAACGTAATACTGATTACAATCAGCCATCATGACCCCTTCCACCAGGTACACAATACTCCGCTCCTGAGCTTCCAGCTGTCACTCACCTGATTTTAATGAATTAACTAATGTTTGAAAATAACTCCAAAGGTGGTTACCATAGTAACTACCAGTTGGGAGCCTAGCAGCGGAGTTTTCTGTACCTCATGGAATGGGTCATATTCGAGAGTCTGCATTGTTATTTACAAAATATGACATATCAATTTACCCTATCCCACAATCTACCCCCGGATGACTACAAGTGCACCTTGGTAACCCAAACACTGGAAAATACTCTGCAGCTGTATTACATATATTTACTGAAAAGCAGCGTGAATATGCCTGTAAAGTGCGTCAACTCTCAGGCTCCAGTCAGCTGGGACGCAGGGGGTTAATTGTTCTCCAGTGATAATACAGGCATTTGGGAACATTACCAAATGAGTTAATTTCCTCCCCAAAACCTGTGTGTCAGAAAACGACTCCTGATACAAGCTTAGCCACCTGCTATGGATCTACAAGCCACGCAATAAGCCCACAGAGCTTTGTAAACGTGACACGGAAATTCTTCTCGTCAATGGATGCATCAGGGATTGGGGGAGTCTCTTGGAAGTTTCATATATCCCAAATAACAAGGGACGTTCTCTGAAAGGTTACTTTCGTGATTTGCGCACGCGTCGAGCACGGAGAATGGAACGCAAAACCGACAGTTCCGGTCATTCAAATTTTCAACAACTTAAGCTTATCTACACCTTATTTCAAGTGGCGCAGTCAACATTTTCGTGAGGTTCCTGCTATATATTCAAATGATATATTCCTGCTAATTTTTATCATTAAATTATTAGCCAAATGTCAACCAGGTGAACAGTTACTTAACCTGTATAAAGTTTGTATAACACCCGATGCTGTCCACACAACGTAACTGGCTTGTTGAACAGACAAGTTCTTAAAACCAGCACAAAACTTCATAACTTTTTGACTTGGTCAAAAGTTTGAAAAGTTTCTAAACCTGACACCAATAAAAGAAACTAAATAGATCAAACGATCATCCTACTGCCAAAACTACACCTACAGACGATAACCAAAATTTCCACAGCTAATTAAAGCTGCCCTCCAGATGTTACGTTAGAATTATGAACGCAACTTAGTTCCGTGTGATGGAGTTTAAGCAGAAAGGGGGTGTGCTTCCCCTGGGCCGTGCCTTCAACGCATAATTACGGGCGTCGTATGGATGTAACGGCCCTTCGTTCTTAGTTACGATGTTGATACGTGGCTGGTACGTATGTTCAGAGTTTTGTGGCGTAACATCTGCCGCAGGCATGCAGTACATATAATATAGCGTTTTTACATCTCCGGCTAGCGTAAATACGCTAGAGTACTTCGTTCTGGATCGACCCTGATGTGATCACCCTCTTGTGAGCGGATCAGCGGTCGGAAAGACCAGCTGATCCTGGACCAGCTCCAATAAGTGTTCTGAACACTGGATAAACGTCCCAGTTAAGTTGCCCGGTCTGTGATGCAGGATCAGCGGATTATAAACACATCTTTCCTTGTGGTCTCTTCCATCTGACTGAGCCTATGAAATGCATTGTCCAGCCAGACACATCTGACATGCAGCTCCCGTGTCCTGGTTACTGTGAGTGCCGGCTGCCCACATTTCCCAGAATATCTTACTATTCCTATCTCCGGGTCTCCTGGAAATCCCGGCCTCCGCCAACCACTCCTCCTCCTCCTCCTCCTCGCTGGAACGCTTCCTATTTTCTGCATCGTGTACTGATCTGGATTGCATTTCAGCGGCTGGGACTCTGCCCTTATTACCATTGATTATCTGTGGTTGCAGCAAATCACGGGGTTTACTTTACAGACATTCCTGGTGTGCCCTCCATGTGTACTACAGCCACAAGCAACTCATCCATTATATTCACAAGCCACAGACACAGGACACCAGCCGACTCCAAGCACACACACACAGGATACACACACACACACACAGATACACATATACACAGACATACACACACACACACACACACACACACATATACACACAGACATACATACACACACACACATATACACAGACATACACACACACACACACACACACACACATATATATATATACAAACAGACATACATACACACACACAGACATACATACATACATACATACATACATACACACATACCCAGACACAAGCACACACAGACACACACATATACACAGACATACATACAAACATATACACAGACACACATTCACACATATACACAGACATACAAACATACACACACACACACACATATACACAGACACACACATACACAGACACAAACACATAGGATACACACAGATACACATACACACAGACATACATACACACATATACACAGACACACAGATACATATACACAGACAAACAAATATACATACACACATATATACAGACATAGGTCCAGATTCACACCACCGGACGTATTGCATATAACTCCGCAGTTTACAGATATTTGATATTGCGCATGCGTGGTATCTTTTTAAAGTACCGTAATCTAAAGACACGTAATCTAAAGATCTATAGATTACGTAAAAAGATACTACATACATACACACATACATGGAGCTATACATACACTCATACATGGAGCTATACATACACTCGCTCATACATGGAGCTATACATACACTCATACATGGAGCTATACATACACTCATACATGGAGCTATACATACACTTATACATGGAGCTATACACACACTTATACATGGAGCTATACATACACTTATACATGGAGCTATACATACACTTATACATGGAGCGCCGAGCTTTAAGCTGTCAGCTTCTATCAGGTAAAGGCTCCGCCCCCAGTCCCATCTGCCCCTTGCTATGGGTACCTAGGCTGTCACCTTCTACCCGATTCAGAAGGTATTGGCCCCTAAATATTTTCATAGGCAGTGAGAGCATTGTCTGACAGCACAGAGGGGTTTATATGAAATATATTAGGAACACGGCTAAACCAGGGGGCGATTTTCCTGCAGACTCGGATTGCGTAACAGTCCATTTATCCTGGAATTACAATACGTTGGATGTAACGTGATACAGCACTTAACCAATGTTGCGCCAGGCTTGTACGCCAGCCGGGGAGCTCTGATAAATGCATGTGATTCGTTAGGCTCTTTTACATTGTAACTCGGCTATTCAAGTCTATGAAAATGGAGTCTGTAACTGCCACATTAACATTAAGCGGGCTCTGCGCTCGTAAATGACTCAATCTTTCTCTCAGCTGTAAAATTCCGGTTTTGCGTTCACTAATAAAATGCGCTGCTATGTTCTCTCACACCTATTTAAACCCCGGCTTTTCCCGTAGCCTTGGATCGCCATCCAGAGTCTTCTTTTAAGGGGTCTATTTTATCCCTCGTAAAACCCCAGTGAAATCGCCATAAAATGCCAATGAAATCAATGATTACGTGGCACTTGGAAGTCAACGACTAATAAACATCTCTCAAATAAGTCTGTTTCTCCACTATATAAAACAGTGTTTTCCCTTGTAAACTCCGACCTGCGAAAGTAAACAGAAATGTTACACAGGGAGTTTTGCTTCAGGGGTCATGAAGCGTTGCCAGCGTCAGGTGCAATTTGAAGTCAGTCGTTAATTTTGTAGCATCACTAATAGGTTAAGAGGTTAGAGGATTAAGGGCTGTGTAATGTATTGATGACATCAGAAAAGACATTATCTCCTCAATGTCAAGTCACTGGATAGGTCACTTGCATTCTCAGTGATGTCACTGGCTCCTAGTGACTGGATAGGCTGCATTCTCAGTGATGTCACTGGCTCCTAGTGACTGGATAGGCTGCATTCTCAGTGGTGTCACTGGCTCCTAGTGACTGGACAGGCTGCACTCTCAGTGATGTCACTGGCTCCTAGTGACTGGTTAAGCGACACTCTCAGTGATGTCACTGGCTCCTAATGACTGGATAGGCTGCATTCTCAGTGATGTCACCAGTTCCTACCGAATCCCATAAGCATTATAAGGAACATTAGTTCAGATGTTGTAATGGCTGTTTAAGATACATTAGCTTTATATGACCTAAATGTGTTACCATGCAGGGCACAAATTTAAAAGTGTTTATTTGTTCCTTATATCGGCCATGCTAGCCCTAGGAATTATTATAAAAAGTACTTTCCCAGTAGATTATTGATCCTGAAGGCACCATGGGGGTTTAATTAAAGACATTCCTATCTATTCAATTACAGATGTATTATTATCTATTAGTAGCTTTTAAAATAAGACACCAGTAGTTAATTATCAGTTATTTAACAATAGAATCCCCACTAAGTTAAATAGATTAAGAAAGACCTAAGGTGTAATTACCGGGCAATAGATCTCATCCCTTCAATTAGCTTTTTCTCAGTATCAGAGTCACTGTATCACTGTGACAAAGGTGTTTAATATTGTAGCTCTTTGTTCCGGGGCCTGACAATAGACAGTGTCACCCAAACGTAATTACTTACCGTGTCCTTTACCCATTAAATAATTTACAGCTTTATATTTGGCAACCAGCACAATGCACGGCCAATTCCTTGCCAAATGGCTCCTCAATTGGTTTTAATGCTTGTGAATGAGCTGGATCCCGATATTTCTGAGACAGGAAACTGGATATTTTTGTAGTTGATTTAAGAAAGGCTTATCATGTGCTGGGAACACCTGCCTTCACTTAACCCAACAGGGACAGTGTGCCTCAGCTAGCCTTTTCAGCGGGGTCACTAAATCAACAGGGGCCCTGAGTTCTTTGGAAAGAGGTCTATTTTCCTGAACAATATCTCATCCAGCAGTTCTCTGAGAGCGGGGTCTCCTTCCTGGTGAATTGCTAAAGAAACCCCATCCCTCTACACAACAAAAACGTCAGGACAATGGCGTTTTGTTCTAACTGCTAGTTACAGTACAGGCTTCCTGTGCCGGCAACGCCAATCCGATTCCATTAAGGGCGAAAGCACTTTACAAGCTCCCAGTGTTAGGATTTTCACACCATGGACCTGATCCAGATTTAAGGGCTTAATTTATGCATTGCAGAGGCTAACGTGCAGGTTTTTGGCATCTGAAATTGTGCACGCAGAGGCAGAAGGAGCAAGGAGGCGGGGCCAGTATCTGAAGGGGCGGGATGGATAGGATGCGGTTTTGGCGACGGGGATGAGTAGAACCGTCTGTGAGAAAGAAGCTGTCAGAGGTTGACAGCGGAAAACAGCGCACGGCATTCCAAGGACCAAATTTATTAAGCTTCAGGTTTGGAAAAGTGGAGATGTTCCCCATAGCAACCAATCAGATTCTAGCTGACATTCTCTAGTATCTAATAGAAAGTGAGAGCTAGAACCTGATTGGTTGCTATGGGCAACATCTCCACTTTTCCACACCTGCAGCTTAGTATATCTGACCCCATGTATGGGTGTATGTATAGCTCCATGTATGAGAGTATGTATAGCTCCATGTATGAGTGTATGTATGTATAGCTGCATGTATGAGTGTATGTATAGCTCCATGTATGCATGTATGTATAGCTCCATGTATGCGTGTGTGTATAGTTCCATGTATGCGTGTATGTACAGCTCCATGTATGAGTGTATGTATGTATAGCTCCATGTATGAGTGTGTGTATGTATAGCTCCATGTATGAGTGTATGTATGTATAGCTCCATGTATGCCTGTGTGTATGTATAGCTCCATGTATGAGTGTATGTATGTATAGCTCCATGTATGAGTGTATGTATGTATAGCGCTCAGCACTCATACATGGAGCATCGAGTGTTGTTTTAAGCTGTCAGCCTCTGCAGGGGAAGCAGCTGCCACGGATTCCCCTCTCCTCTGGGCACCGCTTGCGCCCCCTGTAGTTAAGCCTCAGCAACCAGGGCATGAAATGAAGACTCCCAATTTAGTTTAATATTGTTTTTTTAACACAAGAAGCAGAGGCCCATCAGGTAAAGGAGTTCTTTATCGGCCTCAGTCTCCGTGTCTACCCCCTGTAGTGGCAGTGTGATCTTCTATGCCCAGTGTGTGATCTCTTAGTGCCCCCTCGGTGTGTGATCTCTCAGTGCCCTCCCATCATTCTCCAAGCTTTGAACTTACTATATGGAAAATCCATTTGACTCTTTGTAAGGGAACATGCAGAAGAATCCCGCACTCAGCGTCTGACCTTCCCAAAACCTTCAAGGTAAAAATTGACTTTTTGTGCAAATAAGAGTGAAAGTCAGAATAACAATTTTGAACTGTAATATCCTTAGATCAGATTTCACTCCCATCCTGTGCCCAGCAGAGAGACATTTTGTGTCTACCTCACAGTTGCTACTGTTCTTTACATCGTTCCCAAGTTGCAAAATTAACCATCAGGTATTGCTCCAACAAAGTCTGAGCAATTCAACTAATTCATTTTTTTATTTCACTATTAATTTTGTAAAATAATATTCAGTAAAAAAAAAAAAGGAACAATTACAAACACAAAACAAAATAATGGCAGATTTGTTATTAAACTGTTTGGGAATTTTTAATATTCTGCCTTTTTAATGAAATATATTTTG
This sequence comes from Limnodynastes dumerilii, assembly GCA_011038615.1. Lineage (NCBI taxonomy): Eukaryota > Metazoa > Chordata > Amphibia > Anura > Limnodynastidae > Limnodynastes > Limnodynastes dumerilii. The sequence continues at coordinate 48,731 of WWET01002210.1, forward strand.
TTAAATAGCCCCTGTGTGAGGAACATGACATCATTGCTTCTCCCTCAAATGCCATAAGAACCTCTGATTATTGTGCCAAAGGTGGTTTAAGCCACCTGCCAGACTGAAACGCAATTCAATGGTCGCAGAATGAAATACAGGAGGGGACATTTCAACAAATTATAATTTAGGGATAAAACATCTGGGTTCTATTGGAAACAAATTTAGCTCAATCTGTTACAATTGGATGATAATTATTTTCAGATTTGTGACCTGTTTGGTCCAGACACCTGTCCACGACACAGTCCCGAGCTATATGAACATGTTAGAACGCTGCTGCTGGGAAATTGTTGAGTGACATTTCTAAATGAAAATAGTAAAAAACAAATAAGAAAAATACACATCCACAAAAAAACCCCATAAAACACCAGCTAATAACAGTGAAAAATAGATTGCTTAAAATGATATCCAGCCAGCAGATGGCCGCACTTTGCAAATGTTACATATTTATATGCAATATAAATCCATAGCAAGGTCACTGGATCAAACAATTGGAGGCAGTAATTCTGTATAGAATATTCAATATACTGCTTTTTTTTTTTTTATTTAAAAAGAAAATTAATTCGTTTTTACACATGCTACAAATAATGACCTAGGCCCTGATTCACACTTAACCTAAATCAGGGTTGCCGACTCTCCCGGAATGTCCGGGAGACTCCCGAAATTCGGGCAGTACTCCCGGTATCCCGGGAGAGCCAGCAAATC
>WWET01002210.1:69132-84400 GCA_011038615.1 Limnodynastes dumerilii
AGCACACACATCTTCGCCTGCGGCCATACCACACTGAACATGACCAACCTCATCTGATCTTGGAAGTGATGTGGGGTTGGGTCTGGTTAGTACTTGGTTGGGAGACTACCCTGGAATACCAGGTGCTACAGTTTCTCTTCTTCATTTAACCAGGGACTATCTCTTGCTAACAACTCTTCACTTGTGCTTAAGCAGCAATGCCACCCTAAGCACACTCATCTTTGTCTGTGTCCATACCACTCTGAACACGGTCAATCTCGTCTGATCTTGGAAGCAATGCGAGGTTGGTCCTGTTAAGTAGTTAGTTGGGAGACTACCTGGGAATACCAGGTGCCAAAGGTAATTTTCTTTATTTAACCGGGCCCTTTATCTTGCCAACAACTCTTCGCTTGAGCATAAGCTGCAATGCCGCCCTTAGCACACACATCTTCGCCTGCGGCCATACCACTGTGAATACGCCCAGTCTCGTCTGATCTTGGAAACGATGCGGGGTCGGGCTTGATTAGTACTTATCAACAAACAGACCAGGTGTATCGGCACCAGTAAGTAATGAGCCACAATCAGGCTGAGTAGTGCTACCATACGGTGTATTAATAGTATGCATAGAGAAGAAAAAGAGACCGTATATATTGGTGCACATACATATCAAAGACAATCTGATATTACAAAAAAGATTTATTGATACAAAACTGTTGCGAAATTTTGGTTAAAAGTAGCTACATAAATGCAGAGCAAACTGCATCATAACAAACAGACATCAGCCACAGAGCCTCAATCCTCATAATAAGTGCACCTGTCATATAATTACAATTGAACAATAGAAATAGCTATAAAAATTTGATACATAGGTGAGATAAATATCTTTGATACATGTAAGGAGCGATACATATAATGATACAACTGGGTTCAAATATACATACTTATTGGGCATACTAGCCAGAAAATTGTAATGATATTACCACTCATGCTGTGTAATGCTTGATAATGCTGCAGATGGAATAAAGTGAATAGTTCTCAATATAAACCACAACACTTACCCTACGGCTAACGAAGATATTTATCTCACCTATGTATGTGCACCAATATATACGGTCTCTTTTTCTTCTCTAATGGAAGAGGAAGGTTAGGGTCAGGCTGTGGGGAAGGGAGGGGAGGGTTAGGGTTAGGCTGCGTTGAAGGGAGGGTTAGGGTAATGGAAGGACAGGGTTAGGGTGAGGATCAGAATAAGGGAGGGCTATCACACCTTAATGTATGGAATTCTGAACGCTGCTGTGTAACATCTCTCGCACACTTGCATGGGGCGTTCGCAAAGCCATCTGACACGCCGCTTGTGTAAGTTGACTGTCATTATTAAGTTTGGATCAGGTCCATATAGAGTCAGCACAATACTAATCCCTGGTGGTGTATAGAACCAATGGGATGTATAATTGGCAGTATAATAAAACTGCTTGTATAATAAATATGGACGGACACCAGCTGAGCTGCAATGTATTTATAAGCCGCCCTCATCGCTCATCCGTGGAGCGCCAAGCGCTGCTTAGAGCAGTCAGCCTCTGGCAGCTACTGTCATGCAAATGGGCCCGCTCAGCCCCGCCCCCAATACTGCATGGCTCTGCTTAGCCCCACCCATGCAGAACTGGGCCCCACCTCTTTGATATAGGCCTGTCACATTTCCACCCCTGCTGAAACTCTTGGAAAGTCAACACAATTCAGAAGTCTGAAGACCACGATTAGGCAAAGTTTACCCACCTTAGTTACATAATTAGAACCGATAAACACAGGAGAACATTGATGATACTAACATAGGAAGCTCACCCAAGGTAATAGGAACACTGGCCCCCTGTGGTCAAATTATCATGAAAATATCACTAAGCCCATTCTATGCTACAGAACATATCTCAGCAAAACATATAGTAATGGGTAAAGTGATACCCTCAGGGCCCCTCCCTAACAACCCAAAGGGCCACATCTATAACCTGATACGTTATAATGCGTATACAGAATGAAACAGAGAGACAGGGAGTCCGATACGAAGAACATAACACAATAGCACAAATGTTACAAGCTGTAACAAACACATCTGACATCAGCGCAGGAAGGTGCCGAGGACACAAGTGATGCGCTTTTACGCATCACTGAGCCAGCCGCTCAGCCTGAAACACAGCGAGGTGTTTTGTTGATGCTGGCACTTCTGGTTCCACAGCGCACAGGGAGCTGGGCCCTGCCTGAAGCAATTAGGTCTCCTGGAGGCGAGCGACAAAGACGGGAATACAGGAACGCTATTGTGCTTTTTTTTATCCTGCAAATGTCATTTTGACGCTTCACACGTTGGTTTATTTTTACAGTTTGCTTCAGGTCCATTTAAGTGGAAAAACAGAGCCGGCGGATAAGACACAACATACAGTACAACGGGGAGCGTCCGGGCCGACTTCATACATAGAGGGGCGATTGTCCGGCTCCGCTCTTTGTTTATTTTGTCATATCTGACGTGCAGCTTGCGCAATGGGTCTCTTTCTTTCAGTCTGCGTTATAAGCGACATGGCACTCGTCAGCGTCATTCAGCAGACGCCATGCTCCAGGGACGTTACTCCCAGAATCCCCGGCGTTTCCTGGGAGCGACAGTCAGTGTTATAGAGTCGTATTCACACCTAAGAAGTTTCTGCTTGTTAGGTGCAGAGATTTGAGAAGTGACTTACTGTGTATGTGTAGAAGGTCATTCACACAATCTGAGTGCCAGTTACGTATGCTTGTAGCTTAGTTAGAAGAACGCGATAATGCCGCCTCGCGGAGTGTTTCATTAGAAGTGATGGAGGGGATTTAGATTAGCGGGGGGGAGGGGGGAGAGGCATTGTCCGTGCGTAGTTTCCTTAAGAAGAAAACTAAGCACAGTAAGATAAGGGACCTAAAAATGGGGAACCGCCATGATTGCACATGTGCAGAACGCATAAGTAGCACAGTGGCTCAGTGAGTAGCACTGTGTCTCCCAGCGCTGAGGTCATGATTTGATTCCTGGACTAGGCCCTATCTGTGTGGAGTGTGTATGTTCTCCCTGTGTCTGTGAGGAGTGTGTATGTTCTCCCTATGTGTGTGTGGAGTGTGTATGTTCTCCCTGTGTCTGTGAGGAGTGTGTATGTTCTCCCTGTGTCTGTGAGGAGTGGTTCTCCCCATGTCTGTGTGGAGTGTGTATGTTCTCCCCGTGTCTGTGTGGAGTGTATATGTTCTCCCCGTGTCTGTGTGGAGTGTATATGTTCTCCCCGTGTCTGTGTGGAGTGTATATGTTCTCCCCGTGTCTGTGTGGAGTGTGTATGTTTTTCATGTGTCTGTGTGGAGTGTATATGTTCTCCCCGTGTCTGTGTGGAGTGTATATGTTCTCCCCGTGTCTGTGTGGAGTGTATATGTTCTCCCCGTGTCTGTGTGGAGTGTATATGTTCTCCCCGTGTCTGTGTGGAGTGTATATGTTCTCCCCGTGTCTGTGTGGAGTGTATATGTTCTCCCCGTGTCTGTGTGGAGTGTATATGTTCTCCCCGTGTCTGTGTGGAGTGTATATGTTCTCCCCGTGTCTGTGTGGAGTGTGTATGTTTTTCATGTGTCTGTGTGGAGTGTATATGTTCTCCCCGTGTCTGTGTGGAGTGTATATGTTCTCCCCGTGTCTGTGTGGAGTGTATATGTTCTCCCCGTGTCTGTGTGGAGTGTATATGTTCTCCCCGTGTCTGTGTGGAGTGTATATGTTCTCCCCGTGTCTGTGTGGAGTGTATATGTTCTCCCCGTGTCTGTGTGGAGTGTATATGTTCTCCCCGTGTCTGTGTGGAGTGTATATGTTCTCCCCGTGTCTGTGTGGAGTGTGTATGTTTTTCATGTGTCTGTGTGGAGTGTATATGTTCTCCCCGTGTCTGTGTGGAGTGTATATGTTCTCCCCGTGTCTGTGTGGAGTGTATATGTTCTCCCCGTGTCTGTGTGGAGTGTATATGTTCTCCCCGTGTCTGTGTGGAGTGTATATGTTCTCCCCGTGTCTGTGTGGAGTGTATATGTTCTCCCCGTGTCTGTGTGGAGTGTATATGTTCTCCCCGTGTCTGTGTGGAGTGTATATGTTCTCCCCGTGTCTGTGTGGAGTGTATATGTTCTCCCTGTGTCTGTGTGGAGTGTATATGTTCTCCCCGTGTCTGTGTGGAGTATGTATGTTCTCCTTGTGTCTGTGAGGAGTGTGTATGTTCTCCCTGTGTCTGTGTGGAGTGTGTGTCTTCTCTCTGTGTCTGTGTGGAGTGTGTATCTTCTCTCTGTGTCCGTGTGGAGTGTGTATGTTCTCCCTGTGTCTGTGTGGAGTGTATATGTTCTCCCTGTGTCTGTGTGGAGTGTATATGTTCTCCCCGTGTCTGTGTGGAGTATGTATGTTCTCCTTGTGTCTGTGAGGAGTGTGTATGTTCTCCCTGTGTCTGTGTGGAGTGTGTGTCTTCTCTCTGTGTCTGTGTGGAGTGTGTATCTTCTCTCTGTGTCCGTGTGGAGTGTGTATGTTCTCCCTGTGTCCGTGTGGAGTGTATATGTTCTCCCTGTGTCTGTGTGGAGTGTGTATGTTCTCCCTGTGTCTGTGTGGAGTATGTATGTTTTCCCTGTGTCAGTGTGGAGTGTGTATGTTCTCCCTGTGCCTGTGTGGGTTTCCTCCAGGTGCTCCAATTTCCTCCCACACTCCACAAACATGCTGGTAGGTTAATTGGCTGCTGAATAAATTAGCCCTAGATTGTGTTAGGGACCTTACAATGTAGCTCCAATGGGGCAGAGACTGATGTGAAATATTTTCTGTAAAGCGCTACGTAACCTGACAGCGCTATATAAAAACCTGTTAATAAATAAATGCCCTGTAGCGCGAAATTCTGGATCCGGTCCATTATTTCCAACATACGTCATCAATTGTGACTGGGAAGGACGCTGAGGAGCATGGGTATGTTTACGTGTGAACACGGCGCCACTGGTTTTTTTTGCGTGCGCCTGAATGACTCCATGCTCTAAATAAACGCACCTCGCACAACCTATTGTTAGTCCATCTGGTAACATAACGCGACCTTACATGAGCGGATTCTATAAGGGGATTTCACACACCGCGCTGGATTCTCAAATGTTTTCCTAAAGCTTTATCACATATTTCATTTGCTCCAAATTCCAAAACTTCTTCAGCTCAAACCTCCACGAACAGGTCCCCATCTGCGAGACCTCGATATTCAGAACGCTGCCTGTGTTGAAAGGTCATTTTATGTTTCGTAAGAGATCCTTCAAAACGTCGGCATAGACGATCAGACAGTGCGGTGATCTAGAAAGAAATGCGTCCAACTTATAAAAAGCAGAGGCGAGAGAGCTAAAACCATGCTCGCTAAACCCCCCGGGGGCTTCTCTCGCTCCAGTCACACGATTAACAAGCGTTTGGAAATGATATTGTGTGAGTGTGTACGCTGCAACGATCATTGCAAAGGAAAAACACTGAGTGAAAGGACCATTTAAAGATTCCAATTTTGCCGATCAAACGACGGAACGATGTCAGAAGATCCGATAGAAAAAAATACATAATAATTGTCACATTAATCAGAACTTCAAATTGTCTTTAAAATCGTTTCAAGATATCGCAATGTGAGATATTTGGGTCGCTCCTGAATATCAGAAAGCGTTCCCAGACTCCAATGGTGCGCAGTCTCCGTCTTACAATGCTGAGGTCCATGGCAGGTATTTTTACCTTTCAATTTAGGGCCAGATTTACTAAGCTGTGGGAACAGAAAAGTGTAGATGTTGCCCATAGCAACCAATCCGATTCTAGCTCTCACTTTTCTATTACATACTAGAAAATGTCAGCTAGAATCTGATTGGTTGCTATGGGCAACATCTCCATTTTTCCTTTCCCGTAAATCTAAGACACACCCCCTCCAACGCTAAATCTCTCTGCACATTAGAGATTCTTCCACCTTTCCCCTGATACAACACGTTTTGCACAAACGATTTATCTCCTAACGCAGCAATAGAGCGATACAGAAATCGATGTAGATTTTTCATGCAATCTGATCCACAACCACAAAATTGGGACATTGGTGCATTCACAAGTTAAACACCTTCCTTTGCACAGATGCACTTCGGGCTGACATGGGTCACCTTTAATGTTTCCAAATTCAGCCCAGGGAAATTACCCATAATTCTGCATAATAAGTATGGAGAAAGAGGGAACGCCAAAAAGCGATTTGAAACCTTCAATTGAAGGGTCACAACAGGCCTGATCCAGAGCTAGGTTTCTATTACGTTTGTTAGCGTAGCGTATTTTCTATGCACTCTCCTCTCTCGTATGTACTTTGACCGATTTACGCTTCCCAAACGCTACCTTAACTTTACACAGACGTACGTAGAGCCTGCACGTACTTACGCTGCTAAGCGCGTCCATACTGTACGATTTAAATGCCTCACCTCGCCTCCGAAGCGTAATTACAGTTATCGTATTGCTGGCACACCGCTTCGTAAGTAGATACGCTGCCGATACGTGAATGGCCCGCACGCACTGATTTACTCGCGTACTTGCGTATGTTGTTCAGGATCTACCCCAATGTACTTATTTTTGTTAACCGTATAAGAAGATCCCACCCCTATGATTGTGAATTGTGAACTTGCACATAACCCATTTCAGTGACAGAATGTGACATCCGGGAGTTGAGTCGGCGACAGCAAGTATACAGATCGCTTCTCCCAGCCTCAAAGGCAAGAATATAATGTACAGATGTAAAACGATTGCAATTAGCTGTTTTATTGCAGTCTGGGCTTGGCAGCTCTTGTGCTGACATCCAGAATTCAACGTGTGATGAGCAAGTAAACACATCTAGCACTGAGCACAAGAGATTAACCGCAGGAATAATTGCATCATTAAACATCTTCCTTATATCTTCTACTTTACCTCCTGATATGTACTTAATGTAACTCCCAAATCCTGCTTTACTCTTATTAAACTTCAGATAATCAGATGCAAAGTCTTGGAATGCCCCTTCAGTGGGCTGGATCCAGACTTAAGTGAGTGCTTGAAATGAGTTACTCCTGGGCTAAAACATGGTGATTTTAGGGAGAGTCAAGTTAATTGTATTCTTTGCATGCAGGGAGATATCTTTGAATTGCTTACTACACACAGATACTAACCAGCATTACTATCACACTGTTATTTATCACCTCTCATCTCTAATACTATTATATTATTATTATATTATTACACAGATACTGACCAGCGTTACTATTACACTGTTATTTATCACCTCTCATCTCTAATACTATTATATTATTATATTATTACACAGATACTGACCAGCATTACTATTACACTGTTATTTATCATCTCTCATCTCTAATACTATTATATCATTATAATTATATTATTACACAGATACTGACCAGCGTTACTATCACACTGTTATTTAGACTTGGGATAGGAAACATCAACTCTCTCTCTCTCTCTCTCTATATATATATTATTTTTTTTTTCAATGAGTTACATTCTCTATAAAATGTATTCAGGCCCCTAGATATGTATATTTAATATTCTGGTATCACACCTTACAACCTTGTTTAATCTCTCCGAGAACCCCCAAACAGAGGTACACCGACCTTTACCCCTGCTTTATTGACACAGCTACATTATCGCATCATACTAAAACCTCATTAAACCTGCACAAAGCGCGAGCAACGATTACACTATGGAAATACCGGAAAAAATGAATCAGAAAATGTATTTATTTATCTTAGTGGACAAAGCCCCCCAAAAAATAAAATATTAAAGCATTTTTAAATAAAAAAAAATGTAAAACATTTATTTACATTCTGTAAACGTCCTGTAAACCTGTTTAACCCAAATCGTGGTAAATATTATAGCCAGATACATTTCACGGCAGGCACCAATTACCACCAGAGCTACCAGAACCAGACAAAACATCAAGGAACAAACCACAAGTCATTGCTAATGATATCACTATTAATCAGGCTAAAACAAAGGTCATTCATTTAGAAGTGGACAGTTAATCTCACCACCGTGTTTTTTAACATATAATCCCTGTCTATTTAAGATAAGTTATCTTGTCAAGCAGCAAAGAATCGATTTTTAAAAGCCTGGCTTCTTTCTCTAACCCTAAACAGCAGAACCCGGATCAATCATTTTCTTGTTTTCTTTACCGTGACACTTCACAAACACCGTTCCCTGTCCTGACACAATTAACATCTGATTACACGCCTCTCGCTATTTCTTCGGGGAATGGGCACGGACGTTTGCTTAGCTATAAATATAATTATATTTGTTTTAATAAAAACATGGTCACGGCCTAAGAATCGCAATGTTGTACTGTCAGAATTATTAGCCTTTGAGATGTAGCATGGTGCGTTTTTCGGCTAAGCTGTCTCCAGCCCTTTTTCTCATTGTAAGGCTACAGACTTTTATTTTTACATCAAGCCACTAGGTCAGTGATTGCCAACCTGTGCGCCGTGGCTCCCAGGGGTGCCGCGACGCTCTCACCGGGGTGCCGCGAAGCTCTCACCGGGGTGCCACGACACTCTCACCGGAGTGCCTTGGAATGTTTCTATTTCCTATTGTATTCTATTGTATTTTTGGCTTAGGGGTGCCTTGAAAAAAAATCTGGAGACCCTAAGGGTGCCTGGAGCTGAGAAACTTTGGGAACCACTGCTCTAGGTATTACTTGTAGCAAGTCTGGCAATAAAAATATGGGACTCACGTCCATCATTGATGAATAGTTTCTATAAATGTCCCACAATGCATCGGGGCATATAATACACAGGGCATTGACTGTGCACATAGTGCACCGTATCCACAAGGTACGCAATTATACGCACATGCGTTGAAAGGCAACACCCATGACACTCCTCACGGATGGGTTTTTGGTGACTTACACCTCCATAGAGCGCCCTTATCTCTACGTGTGCATTTATGTGCGTATAATACTTACGTAAGTGCGCATGTAACTTACCGCGCCCTCATTTAAATGCCACCCCCCCCCCCCGACCCTACGGAATTCAAACAACTTTCACGTAACTTTGTCCGTTCCGTACGGAACCATGCCCCTCCGCACGCACGTCCCCAAGTGCAATTCATACGTACATGCCTAACCGATTTCCGTGCGGAAATTCAATGTAAATAGCGTGCGCAGTTACTCCGATCCTAAAAAAAACGTATCTGTGAACACAGTCCACTATATTTCACACCTTGTTGGCTCACTCGTTGACGGACCAGTTATTGTCTGGAAGAGCCCAAATAGCCTTCCTGGGTTATCCAGTGTATCAATGGCCTCACCCCTCCAGGCTCCAAAAAGTCTTGTCCACTCCAGCAGATAAATGCCCCAGTCTTCAAAGCCCCCCCCTCAGCCGGGGGACTTAATGCTTATTGAGTCTTAGCCCCCCTGCAGGGAGGGAATAGGACCCCAAGAGCTTCCTATCAGTCTTCCTCCTCAGCAATCCCAGATCTATCAATGGCCTATTATCAATGCATTACAATGGCGTTAGCTTCAGCACATTGACTGTCCATCTCATCACTGTACTGACACATGTAAATTACATCCGATTACCATGAGCCAATTACCTGCCAATCAATCAGTGCCCGCCCCCCCTTAGCCACCATTTATATGTGGGCACAGGGCCTGTTTTGCGCAGTGATAAATCTGCTGTTGGTAGTTTGGCTCCACTTGGCACAGGTCGGGCTTTACCATACACAACTTTTTTGAGCTTAAAAACACCAATGATGGAGACTTGAAGCCACACAACTCATCACAACCTCTATCACAACTCACCCCATTGCACAATAGGCCATTGTCTCATTTGTCATTGCAAAGTAGGTTCAAAACGTATCCAAGCTTCAACTCAACAACTCAACCAGATAGTTCTTAAAAGCATAATGCACCAATAATAGGTAAATTGCAACATCCCTGTCTCATTACTGTAATTACACACAAGTGTTGGCTGACAAATGAACTGTTGAAATGCAACAAGAGATAAAATATATTTCATGCATTCATCTCATTAAAGATGGGAAAGGGCCCTCAGGCCCTGGTGAGTGTGAGCTCAGGTTGTAACAAGTAAGTGTGTGTTGTGTTTTATTATATCAAATGATCATATAGTGTAGCAGTGGTTGTCTATAACGATGTCGCTATATAGTGGGATATGTTTCAGTCTCCGTGGTAAGGACACGAGTGGGACACTCAGGGACTGACCTCTGTATGTCTTTAATACATGGGATGACCCTCTATCAGTGACCCCTTTGTGCACTGCAATGAGTCACTATGCAGCTGATCAACACCTTAAGGCATCCGCACGTTGCACGTTTCTTTGTACCCCCCAGATTGAGGGGAGCCCCTCAAATGCAGACACATGAGCCTCACCTTTAGTCCAGTGGCCCCCAAAAACAATGACCAGCACAGCAGCAATCAGTAAGAACGACCATCTCCGCCTCCTCTCCCTGTCCCGGTACATCCCGGTGGCTCTGCACCAGATCATCCCCAGCAGCTCCTGGATTCAGGGTCCCCTCTCTCCCTGGGATGCCCCCCTTTTGCTTTAGCAGATCTCAGTGTTGCAAAGGCTGCACACCTCCTCTCTGTGTCTCTGCTGCTGATGAGGTTTATGGAGGCAGAGACTTTCCTCCTTTCCGGAGGGCTGTGAGAGGTCGGAGCTGCTTTTACTCTCTGACTCCCTCTCTCCCTCTCTCTCTCTCTAAACTTTTACACCCCCCTCTACTTGTCACTTTCCAAACTCTCTGCAGGGAAACAGCGCTGCGTCCTGGGAAGGGGAGCAGTGCACGCAGCGCCACCTGGTGGTCAAGGATGAGAATGAGCACTTACCAACTTGACTAACTTAAAAAAAACTTTTCTCCCATACGCCATACCGCAAATGCGGAATATTTTCTTTGCTTATATGGAAAAGGTGTAACATAAGGCCTGCTAGCAAAGAGCAGCGATGGCACAGACATAAAAGCAGATTAATATTTATCATTCTATGCATTCCTAATTCTTATTAACATTTGAGGACTATTTATTAAAACTGAAGCTCTTTCACTACATATTGGTCAGGACCATCTTGTTTCCTGACTTTCCAGAAATAGTAATACTTACCTGGGCCTCAGATCGGAATTTAGGGGGTCAGGCCACCTATAGGCACTTAATACATTTCAGCCCCGATAACAACATTTTAAGTTCCAATTGTCTCTATAATGAAATTACAAAACAAAAGTAATAAAGAGCTTTCTTATGAGGCTTATAGTTTATATGCCCCATAATAAAGCTCTTTATTTTTTCTTAATGGCACTTAAATTAACCCTTTTAATAGGACTCTATAGCATATGGACACACACTCCCATAGGGATCCATTTATTAATAAATAATGAAATCATGAATTATGCCACTTTGGGGCGTTTGTAGGCAGAAGTGGGAGGAGAGAGGTATTTAGATTAGCTGAGGAGGGCAGGAGGAAGGCGGGGAAGTGCAATGTCCATACGGAGATTGGGCCGGATCCAGAACTACGTCCGTCTTCCATAGACGGACGTAGTTCAATAAACAGTAGCTACTGCGCATGCGTAGTAGCTATTGTAAGTAATCTGCGTATCGTTTCTATACGTAGATTGCGTATATGCGGTCTACGTATGGGCCGGATCCAGAACTACGTCTGTCTTCCACAGACGGACGTAGTTCTGGATCCGGCCCATAGTCTATTAAATGGTTATATATCGTGAATTATGGTGAATATAACCTGCTAGCAGCCAATCACAGATCTTTGCAAACATGCATCAACATTGAGTAATCTGAACAAAACAGATAATTTAAACTGCCCTATATAGAATATCATTACCACAAAGAAACCTTCATAGTTACAAACCAATAATGATCAGAGATTCCATTTGGCATTAGACTAGATATCATAATAATGATAATAATAAGATTTATTTTGGCATTAGACTAGATATCATAATAATGATAATAATAAGATATTTATTTTGGAATTAGACTAGATATCATAATAATGATAATTGAGCTGGGTCCAGACTTTTGCTCACCTTCTGTGCAGTTTCGGACCAGCATCCAGAGATTGATAATAAGAGGAAAACAGGTGGAACAAGCAAAAGCAAAGTATTCTCCCTGCATGCAAAGAGTAACATTACTTTCTCTTCCCCTGATATTTCTGCTCGATTTTTGCCCAGGTGTAAATTTCCACCCGATTTGGTCTTTCAAACACTGGATCCGGTCCAATTGAAGGCAGGCTATTCATAGTATTATTATTATTATTATTATTATTATTATTATTTTACTACCTTCCCTGTACTACTGGCTCAGGCGCTCATTCATTATGTAGAAATTTGTACTTCACTCCATAGCTAAAGTTGCGTTACCCACTAGAAGAATATAAATCTAAGACGATCCATTACCTTTGTCACCAGTTTTATGTGGTTCGTATGTATGAAGAGAACCAATCACAAGCCCTGATCTTTGGAAAGATTGATTTGTAATTCATCCTAGTGCTTACCTCCAAGGGGTTCTGGCCATAACCCAACCTAATTGTGCATTCAGTGCATAGAAACATAAAAAGATAAGAGCTACATAGCCCAGTGGTTTATATAAAACTATACTGACCCTAAACCCTATTTACCCTCAATTTAGTGTAAGATTTAGGATACCCTTATATTTATCCCCAGCATGTTTACACTGTTCTACTGTGTTACCTCAACCCCCTCAGATGGGAGACTATTCCACTTATCTATCACCCTTTCAGTGAATTTATTTTGCAGCGCATTATTACTAAACAGACTCCTCCTACTCCTGTGACATCACTCAACGTTCTATAACCAATTTTAGAAACTATTTACCTGATAAAAATATGTAAATGTGCATTTTCTATTTCAATAACCCAGGTTCGTAGGCCAGATCTACTAAAACATCTAGACTGAAGTACATTGGAGAGGTTGCTTAAAGCAGCCAATCAGATTCCAGCTTCATTTTTTGGGTGAAGGTATTAGATACGACAAAAGTATAATCTGTTGGGTTGCTATGGGCAACGTCTACCTCTTTTCCCGCTTTAGTAAATCTGCTCTGTGGGTTCATTTTCAGAGATATTAAGATGTAAAATGGATTAAATACAGATGAATTCATGAGACCTCAAGAACTCAGACTGGTATTCACAATATAATCGACGGTGATCTCAAACACAAAGAAAGCTGCAGATTCCGGCTAGATCCCCACTGATTAATCTTGTATTGGATCACCGCAGGTTAGACCCTGAGCAGCTACTGTATAAACAGTGAACTATTTGCTAATCCCTGGTGACCTCTCTGTGGCTTTGCAGGCCCTGCAGTGGTAAGTGGTCTTTGGGGCTCAAAATACACAAACTGATTGTTTAAATAACACAGATAAAGGGAGCTGTGAAATAGTGGAGATTCCAGGTCACACAGATACATATGTACTGAATAAATCCTTCTACTGGACAAACTAACAGAACAAGAGAGGTGGTAATGTCACTGTATAGGTCATTGGTGCGGCTTCACCTGGAAAACTGTGTTCAGGTCTACAGGAAATATCTACAAAGGGACATATATATATATAAGAGACTGTGCAAAGAAGAGCAGCTAAAATGGTGCATGGCCTGTGTCACACACCATACAGAGACAGACTAGAGGATGTAACATGTATAGCTTGGAGCAGAGAAGAACAACTAAAATGGTGCATGGCCTGTGTCACACACCATACAGAGACAGACTAGAGGAAGTAACATGTATAGCTTGGACCAGAGAAGAGCAACTAAAATGGTGCATGTCCTGTGTCACACACCATACAGAGACAGACTAGAGGAAGTAACATGTATAGCTTGGAGCAGAGAAGAGCAACTAAAATGGTGCATGTCCTGTGTCACACACCATCCAGAGACAGACTAGAGGAAGTAACATGTATAGCTTGGAGCAGAGAAGAACAACTAAAATGGTGCATGTCCTGTATCACACAACATTCAAAGAAAGACTAGAGGAAGCAACATGTATAGCTTGGAGCGGAGAAGAGCAGCTAAAATGGTGCATGGCCCGTGTCATACAGCATACAGAGACAGACTAGAGGAATTACACATAAGCCCCGCCTCTCTGTCAGAAGTGTCATTGGACGGTATCTAGAGATCTCTAGCACTGTGATAGCAGATCTCCCCTGTATCCACTCATCTGTGCGACCCTATTTAGAATGGCGATGGATCAAAAGTAAGAATCTCGCGGCCGGCCAAATCCCCGCCCTTACTGTATTTTGTAATACGAAACTCCTCCTACTTGCGACCGCGATCCGCACTACTGTTGGAACACTTTGGAAGGGTCTAAAAACACCAGATCGTACAGATCGCATTCCGATCGTGGCGGATGCAAAAAATGCTGAATGGGTCAGAATCTGTTGCGATCGGTTAGCGAGACTTTTCACGCAGCTCTTACCATGAAAACCCACCACAATCTGTCTAAAACATACAGCTCAATGTCATTGACCGCTAACCTATCTACTTGTGAGCTAGACCTTTCCAACAACATTTATGATGTGTCCTGCTAATTTATCCCATCAGCCTCTCTCTCCTCCCCCGTTACCTTTGCGTTCTTTTGCCCTTTTTCAGTGCCTGATTAACCATTAGTCTGACTCGTGTCGGGTGCTTGGCTGTAGAGGGCGTCACCACAAGTTCCTTGGATGTTTGAAATGATTACTGTAGCTGAACACATGTGTAACCATTATAATAAAGGTAATATCATTATCCCCTCCTATGTATAAGTCCGGTAGTCATGTTGACGCCTCCAGTGTTTTAGTCTGGGGCAGCCGTAACCATTAATCAGACTCTTTCCTTCTTAACACTATATTTCACCCTGTATGTCGTTTTACTGCAGGATTGTTGACTGTCCCGGAATATCCAGGAGACTCCCGAAACTGTTCCCGGTATCGACAAATGAACACAAATCATGGCCTCAAGCCTTACCCCCCAACTATCATTGCTGTAAATCCTAGAGCTACAAACATTGGGTGAAATTTAATTATGTAATTTGTGCATAAATTGAAGCCCCTCCCCCCCCATACCGTCATCTCTTTCTTCCCTTCGAGATCTCCCAGCGCAAAGAATAGTAATAATGGACCTGATTCACACTTAAGAATCTTCTTAAAAGAAGAACTTAAAGTCACTCCTGGACAAAACCATGTTGATTGCAGGGGGGATTAATTTAATTGTATTCTTTGCATGCAGGGAGATATCTTTGAATTGCTTACTGCACACAGAT
>WWET01002210.1:99846-114800 GCA_011038615.1 Limnodynastes dumerilii
TAATCATAAAAACTACTCTGAAATAAAGAATGATGTACAACTGTTCTTCAACAGTGAAGTTTTAATGGCCTAGGTTTAGTGTATATAAAAACAGTCAATGGTTACAAAACTTTCTACAATCTGGAGACGTTGCAAAATATAAAGGAAAAAAAAATGAGAATTTCAGCTGGAATATATTACACAAATATATACAAGTCATGAACTTGTATTACCTACTAATCCTACTAAAATTCCAAACACCATAAATAAATTCTGCTACACACTTGAAGACATTTCCATCCTTTTTCTTTTTTACTAATTTCTATAAATTTAGAATGTTCAAGGGCTAAATCACCATTACTGGTTTTTAAACCAGTGATCAGGTGCATACCTATAGGGGGTTCAAGGGCTGTGACCGCTCCCCCTACACTGGATAGAAGCTGTCAGAGGCTGACAGCTTAAAACAGCGCTCGGCACTCCATGTATGAGTGCTGAGCGCTACAGCGCTATACCTGCAGATGGAGTGCTGAGCACTGTTCTAAGTTGACAGACTCTGATACGTTGCTTACAGTGCAGAGGCAGCGAGTGCCATGGGCCCTCTTCTCTTTTCCGGGCCCCATCGCAGTTGCACCCCTTTCAACCCCATGTAGTTACACCCCTGGAAATGCCCTGATGCCAGTTACAAGACTTCTCCCGCGCTGCACCTGAACTCTGTAATAACCTTTCTCGTTCACTTAGATTATCCTCTACTATCCAAACTCACCTCTTCAGACAAGCTACCAAATCCCTCAACCTACTTCTTTCATCTGCACCATTTACAACCACTTTGCTATCGAATTTCAATTTCTATTCCACGATTCACACAAACTTACACCCTGTCTCTCTCCATAGTAATATCCCCTCAGTCCTGGTAGTAACACTGCTGTGTGACTGATCATACACAGCACTGAGCACTGTTACCATACACACTGGCTGCTCCATTGTGTGATATATAACACTCCCCCTTATGTATCAATTCCCAGTTTTCCTATAGAGTGTAAGCTTGTGAGCCGAGCCCTCTTACCCACCCAGTCTGTCTGTTACTACTCTGTCCTGTTTTATAATGATTCAATATAAATTCCATATACAAACAGTTCCATTACACTACTAAAATAGTATTTCAAATGCAAATGATATGCCCAATATTTCCTATAACATTATCCTCAGTCCCTGATCTCCTGGTCCTCAGGACTAATCGCCAACTGAGGCTCATATTGTGCTCTGCGACAGCCTTTACTAATACTTTAGGCAAATATAAATAATTAATCAGACAATTTGCCCACAGCTGCTGGAAAAACACAGATGGTTGGTGGCGTTTAAGGCTTTACTGCACATTAATCATCACGACCATTTTTCCTTCGTTCACCTTGCGGAGGTTTTTAACGGCTGCGTAAACTCGTTATTGATCCCGTGAATGTTTTTGTTTTGGTTTGGTCTTTAGATCCAGAGAGATGTCTA
Source organism: Limnodynastes dumerilii (assembly GCA_011038615.1). NCBI lineage: Eukaryota > Metazoa > Chordata > Amphibia > Anura > Limnodynastidae > Limnodynastes > Limnodynastes dumerilii. Next base: position 101,323 of record WWET01002210.1, read on the forward strand.
CATGGAGTAACATCCAGGGGTTTATTATCCAATGGTGTCTGCTGGTTACTGCTCTCTACAGTCTCGGAATATCTGAACCTTGGCTCAGGGTCAGAGAATCTATTGCATTGAACCTTTATTTGGGATGAATCTCTTTATGGCAATGGATACAAAACCCTGTGAGGGATTGGGTGGCAAATGTTTTCATTAGAACATAATTATATCCGTGCATTGTCTTGTGAAAGCTGAGACTCCTTGTTGCAATTGTACCAGGGCAGGTAGGTTGCTTCTAGGTGTCCATCTGATCTCTTGGGCACATTTGGTGTGCAAGGTGACAGACTCAGGGCCCTATAGCAAGGATACACTGAGCTATACACTGATACACCGAGCTATACACTGATACACGGAGCTATACATACACTCATACACGGGGCTATACACACTCATACATGGAGCTATACATACACTCATACATGGAGCTATACACTGAGCTATACACTGATACACCGAGCTATACACTGATACACGGAGCTATACATACACTCATACACGGGGCTATACACACTCATACACTGATACATGGAGCTATACACTGATACACGGAGCTATACACACTCATACATGTAGCTATACATACATACACTCATACACGGAGCTATACATACATACATACATGGAGCTATACATACATACATGGAGCTATAAATACATACACTCATACATGGAGCTATAAATACATACACTCATACATAGATCTATACATACACTCACACATACATGTAGCTATACATAGACTCATACATGGAGCTATACATAGACTCATACATGGAGCTATACATACACTCATACATGGAGCTATACATATACTCATACATGGAGCTATACATACACTCATACATGGAGCTATACATACACTCACGCTTCCATTGTCACTGTTAATCCTGCTCTTTACTTTATTGCGTCCTAGGATATTGCAGAGCCCTCGATGAGTGTGGGTCTCCTTAGCGAGCGGCCCTATTTCAAATGGGTCGTTCGCTCTCAGCCAGTTCTGAACTGTCTGGGATATCGATTGTTTATGTCTCGTTGAGCACCCCAAACCACTCGTGAACCCAAACCCTAAGTCGTCCCCCCCGCACCCTAACCCTAAATCTCCCCCTCTGCAGCCTAACCCTAAGTCCTCTCCCCGTAGCCTAACCCTAAGTCTCCCCCCCTGCAGCCTAACCCTAAGTCCCCTTCCCAAAGTCTAACCCTAAGTCACCCCCCCGCAGCATAACCCTAAGCGCTTCCGAAAGTGAACGGGTGAGTAAAAATTCTGAGAGGGCTCGCCTTCGAAATAGGGACAGCTGAAAAACAGCAGTCGGCTGTCCCTAATTCGCAATGCGAGCCCTCGCAGCAGTGACTCACAATGCCGCCGTCCAGGTATCCAACCAGCTCTCTCTCTCTTGTGCAACAGTTGCTCACAACAGCATCCGAGGCCGCACTGTGTACTAGGGACTCGTCAGGTGAGCACACAATCTCGGCTGTTTGTCTAGTCCCCTGCCGGACAGCAGTAAACATTGTGCAGTATTTGTAGGTTTTCCATTACAGACCTGACTGTTATAGAATGCTAAATGATTCATATTTACCAAGTAAACATCAGCGCGTGAAGGATTCCCTAATGCAATTCCAGGTATTGTACTAGAGGAATAAATGAGCAGGGAAGGGTAGGGGGGCATTTAAATGGTTCTATATATAAATATCAAAGCACCGCCGTCATTATGCAATTACCCAACACCAGATCACTGCCGCCTGCTCCAACTGGGCTCATGCTCTCACACCTTCTAGTAGTGTGTCCTGTGCTGTGACTCCTTATCTGTGTGGCTTATATGTGAACATGTCGCATGGCTTTCCTCTGAGCATGGCTGCCAACTTTTGCAAATGAAATACCAGGGAGATAGTGACAGCATTATCAAGGTCCTGCACCAAAGGGGTGTGTTCTGTATCAAAGGGGAGTGTAATGTGAATAGCTCCTCCCATGGGTGTGTCTAGCACGGCCATGAAAACGATTTGTCAATAAAAATGGCGGCATCGGTATTATTGTTATATTGTCAGGGAATAAATCCTTTCAGTGTTATTGTGGAGACTGTGAATAGGATTCGCTGACTTCTTCATCTGTATAGAAGAGATCAAAGTAGGTGACACTGCAGCTGATTCACAAGAGACCAAAGTGTAGTTTTCATTTCTGTCTCCATTATTAAAGTCATTTTGTCTTAGATAACGGCCAGTCTTTCATTATATCTTGGGCTCCATGAAAATGGGCGCCTGCATAGGATTCAATGCAGGGAAATAGGAGACAATTTCTAAATTCTGTTATCATACTGCAATGACTTGAATCAGCATCAGGGAGATCACCCACTCTCCAGGGAGTCAGGGAGATCACCCACTCTCCAGGGAGTCAGGGAGATCACCCACTCTCCAGGGAGTCTCCTGATATTCAGGGAGAGCCTCTGGGTGCTCCGGTCTCCTTTCACACTCCAAAAGCAGCTAATAAATGAATTGGCTGCAGACTAAAAAGTAACATTAGTCTGTGTGTGTATCAGGGGGTTTAGAATGTAAGCTCCAGTAGTGCAGGGACTGTGGCCCTCCAGGTGTTATAAAATGATGGTGCCCAGTATGCTTTACCAGGTAGCCGCTACGCCGAGGCAGTTGCATGCTGGGACGCAGGATCAGTTTGGAGGCTGCATCTGCAGCAGCACGGAGGTAGTCATGGATCAGATATTCGGCCATTAAGCCTCAGATATCTAAAAGCATCAAGTGCAATTTCAGAGCTGTCTCAGTTGTCATAAAAATAGAAAGCGACGGCAGATAAGAGCCACACGGCCCATCCAGTCTGCCCAGGTGTTTATTTACCACAATACTGCCTCTAGATCCTATTGGACCCTAAAGTTAGTGTAAGATTTAGGAAATCCTTATATTTATCCTAAGCATGTTTACACTGTTATACTGTGTTACCTCTACCCCTCAGATGGGACGTTATTCCACTTATCTATCACCCTTTCAGTGACGTCATTTTTCTGCACATTTCCTAAGAATCTTCCACCCCCCGTTAATACACGTCCTCATGTTCTAATACTCCTCTTTCTTTGAATAATGCCCCTTCCTGTACCTGGTTACACCCCTTGATATACGTGGAAGCTGCTATCATATTCCCCCGGCTCTTCTCTGCTCCAAGCTATACATGTTACTTCCTCTAGTCTGTCTCTGTATGACACAGGCCATGCACCATTTTAGTTGCTCTTCTCTGCTCTAAGCTATACACCTTCTACCCCCTCAGATGGGAGAATATTCCACTTATCTCTCACCCTTTCAGTGACGTCATTTTTCTGCACATTTCCTAAGAATCTGCCACCACCCATTAATACACGTCCTCATGTTCTAATACACCTCTTTCTTTGAATAATGCCCCTTCCTGTACCTGGTTACACCCCTTGATATACGTGAAAGCTGCTATCATATTCCCCCGGCTCTTCTCTGCTCCAAGCTATACATGTTGCTTCCTCTAGTCTGTCTCTGTATGACACAGGCCATGCACCATTTTAGTTGCTCTTCTCTGCTCCAAGCTATACATGTTACTTCCTCTAGTCTGTTTCTGTATATTGTGTGACACAAGCCATGCACCATTTTAGTTGCTCTTCTCTGCTCCAAGCTATACATGTTCCTTCCTCTAGTCTGTCTCTGTATGTTGTGTGACACAGGCCATGCACCGTTCCATTACGATTATAAAAAATAACCCCATGATGTATTTAAATAATAACCTCTATCACACACACATGAAAATTAGTGGCCTCCTCGCTGACCAATCAAAACAGGATTTTACTTTATGTACAAAAGAAACTAAAAAATATAAAACAAAACAAAGAAGAAAAATTCCACTGTAACGCTCTGTAGAAAACCCTTGCATGTCTATTAATAGAGCAGGCTCTCAGGCCGGCTAATTCCTAATCCTCCTGAAAAAAAAAAAGCCTGATATTTGACTCCACGTCCCCTTAATGCCAGCAGAGAGAGGGCAGATTAGGGCAACGCGTTTTACAAACTGGCCTCTTTCAATCACTAAATAGGACCTTGTTTTAATAAATGCAAAGAGGTTTTTTTTTTTAAAGAACATGACATTTTAAATGAGTAGCGCCTACATGCTTACAGAGCGGCACTGTTAGACGCACCTATGATGTCATCAGCAAGGAGTTAGGACCTGGAGAATTCCATTTATTATAGCCTGGAGCCTTGCCAGCAAATTTCTCATTTTAAGGTCTACCGGAGAAAATTGGGGAGTTTTGTCCTCTCGTAACGCGATCTAGAAACTCTGAAACAGACAATTCACTAATCAGATCATCTTAATAAATAATTGGTTTAATGCCAGAGGTGGTTAAACGATCTTTACAGGGACACAACTTGAAGCAGTGTTGTAAAGTGGCGCCATCTAGTGTAGAATCAAGCGGATCCGGTTTTACCAATGTTTGAGATCAAAAAATAAACCACAACTTTCAGCCCAGTTTCCAAATATCTTTACTTCTATTATCCTTCATCCCTGGTACAAACAGATCGGAAACGGACAGGCTGGTCGGACAGACGGCACAGGACAAACAACACTATGGGGACAATGATCAGGGATCTGGACAAAAATGAATTCCCTGGGAGCGACGGATCCCGTCAGATTATGTTATGACTGTAGGGGCAGTGCGGCCCGTGTATTCCTGTAGTTTCGAAAGCTTCAGAGCAATTGTTACGAGAGGAGCAAGCATGACCTGAGGGAGGAAGAGAGAACACAAAGGAATTACAATTTTGTTATTTAAGGGCGCGATTCCCCAACAATGGCAGCGGCCCCTCCTCTGTAAAGACGTAACATAAAGGGTTTGCAGCCTATCCAGTCACTAGGAGCCAGTGACATCAATAAGATAGCAGCCTATCAAGTTACGAGGAGCCAGAGACATCACTGAGAATGCAGCCTATCCAGTCACTAGAAACCAGTGACATCACTGAGAATGCAGCCTATCACAAGCTCACTAGAGTTACCGAGAGAACAGGTCAGATATGAACCATAAATATGGCCATATCCATCTCCTCTATTAATTCACACATAGCACTATAGTTAAAGGTCGAGCTACGGACCCCCATGTCAGATGCTCTGGGTGGACACAACAGTGTGATTATTTGTTATTTGCTGTAAAACGTATAAACAACCCCTCCCGACCCCTTTCTGTTCATTTTCCTCCGTTACATGTGTCAGAAACGCCCGGAGGACGTCAGGAAATACGATCAGCTCCGAAAACCACAGCACAGAACAGGAAGGAATTCAAGTCTGGCAACGCGCATGAGACGATCATCTTGGGAACATTAAGAAAGAAGTTAGGAATTAAGAACTCGTTAAGGATTTGATTCCATTTCTGAGTGTAATGAAATGACATTTAAAGGACGCTTAACAAGTACATTGTGGAACTAAAAAAAGGTCAATTACGCTTAATCCATCGTGGCAGGCGGTAAAATTGATTAAACGTCATTCATAGGGTAAAAAAAAAAAAAAAGATAATGAAATGATTAAATTGTCACAAGGAGGACAATCCGCTGAGGAACGAATCCGCTGGTGGGTTTATGTGGCGATAACTCGATTTTTGGGACGAGGACAGATATTTTCCTGTTCATTTGTTCCCCCTTAAATCTCACAGCTCTCTGTTTCCAGGGTAAATTGGTTTCTTTTTAACACTATTATTTGCAGCTTGACCTCTATCAGAGACGGTAAAAGGGGGTAACCGCGGTTCCCTCTTCACGGTATTCGGCTAACACCAATAGAGGTCAAACTGCAAATCATTATAAAAAAATACTTTTTCCTTTTGTCAAAGTAGCGCAAGAGTAGGAAGAAGGAAAATGGCGGTTCACAGCGCCTGCGCAGACTCCATTTTGCACCATTCATCGTTTCATTGCACCCATGCTAGAATTCTGCAGGGGGTGAAATCTCTGCTGTCTGTAGGGAAGCACGTTGGCACAGTGGCCAGCATTGCACTATGTCAATCCCCACTACAGACCTATCGGTGGGGACTTTGCATACTCTCCCCTTGTACGTTGGGGTTTCCTTCAAGGGCTTCACATTTCTCCTGCACCAAAAAACTACAGGTATTCTCCAACAAAGGCAAATATTCAGTGCTGCGTAACCTTGTTGTGCAATAAAGATAAAGGACATTTGCAGACCACATAATATATATATATATGCGCAGCAATGGATTTACCTGAGGGTCTTCATATATTTTGGGGGCATCCTTCTCGTAGCTGTCTATGTATAATCGGATGGTAGCTCCAGCGCTACCCGTACCGCTCAGTCTAAAAATGATGCGGGAACCGTCGGTGAAGATGAGCCGTAATCCCTAAACAAGAAGAGGAAACAGATTGAAGTGTGAACCTTACTGACCCTTCTTGTAAACAACTGGCTCAGACATGAAGCCCCTTCCATAATTGAGGCTACCTGGTCGGTGCCCGGTGTCCACCTTAATGGGATCAGGAAAGTGACGGCTCCATCATTGAGGAATTCTAAAACAATCCGATTATCGAGTCTGACGTTTTTTGAACCAATTAGTTCTCGCGTTACGAGAAATCAGGGCACGCCATTCAGGAGACCCTAGGGGGGGGGGGGGAGTTGGCTGAACATCGGGGGGGGGGATTGGCTGAACATCATATAGGACTGAATCCAGAATTACAATTCATCTGCTGGGTCCAAACGTCCTTGTGGGCAAGAGGGAAGCGCTCTTCTCACTCGCGAGGAATTATAACAGCAGACTAAGATGCTCCCTGCATTGGGCGGTGGTCACTAGGGTGCTCCCTGCATCAGGCAGCATCTTTGATTGGATCTTTAGAAGTGGGTCCCAGATGGCACAGTAAATGGTCCCTGCGTGGATGATGTGAAGTATTCCCAATCATTGTCAACCTTTCCACTCTGAGGCCTACAGCCGAGTAGTAGGTTTACATTGGTCAAATTCTAAAAGCACCCATCTTATTGGATGGGAGTCACAACCAATCCAACCCAAGGTCGCATCCACATCCACCAGTATCAGTCGGTGGGAGATACCGCAGAGAAGATGCTATTTTAGAAACAGACACAGACGAAAGCTCATCATCATCTGTCTCTGCCACACTGACTGGAGGGGAGTATGACTCTATGGGGAGTTTGAGGGTCAGGCTGTGGGGAGGGGAGTCTTAGGGACAGGCTGTGGGGAAGGGAGTCTTAGGGTCAGGCTGCGGGGAGGGTAACAAGAAATGTAGAGAATTCTGATCGTGATCACACAGAAAGGTAGCGCTGTTCTGTGAAACCCTCACTCCATTTACGTTGCGTGTTACTGAAACAGTTAAATCGACCCTTCCGTCGCAAAGGGTCAAAGTAGCAGATGTTGAGATTCACGGGGTGTCTTATTAGTGCAAATGCTTACTCAAGAGAATGTAAGATATTACAGCTAATTAACAAATCTGGGTCACGAGTGATTATAGTTAACCAGACCTCTAAACAGATCTTCAATACATAGGGCTCGGATGTAGGAATTTCAGCGGAATTTCTGAAAATATCAAACATTTTTACTATTAAAAAAAAAATATTTAAATTTTAGTAAAAAAAATGAAAAACAAAAAAAACAACAACAATAACCATACAGGATGCAGTCGCCACCTCGAAAATGCTGTTTCCGAAATAGAGACACTCGAAAGCTAGTTTTCAGCTGTCTCTATTTAAAAAATAGAGGTAATTAGAAGATTTTGTTAATGAATGGGTAAGTATGCAGATCGGCATACTTACATATTAATTCAGAAAACACCGCCACAGACCGGTCGCACCACCGCAGACACACCAGACAGGTGAGTATTACAGGGTAGTCTATGGGGAGTTTTAGGGTCAGGCTGCGGGGAATTTAGTCTTAGGGTCTTAGGTTGCAGGGAATTGAATCTTAGGGTTAGGCTGCAGGGAAGGGAGTCTTAGGGTCAGGATGTGGGGAGGGGAGTCTTAGGGTCAGGATGTGGGGAGGGGAGTCTGAGGGTCAGGCTGCGGGGAGGGGAGTCTCAGGGTCAGGCTGCAGGGAGGGGAGTCTTAGGGGCAGGCTGTGAGGAAAGGAGAGTTAGGGTTAGGGTAATGGAAGGGAGGGTTAGGGTCGTTTCCAGCGGCGACCCTCTCCTGTATCAGTGACATGGTAGAATGTGGACACTGTAAAGGGATCATTTCATATAATTGCTGCAGACCAACGTCTATGAAATGCCTGGGATTGTTCCTGCACCAATCAGGTCACAAGATCTCCAAATATCAAACCCTAAAAACCGGCCAAACACAGGATTAAATCTAGAGAATCTTTACATCTGGATTCCTAACTTCTACGAGCCGCACACACCTAAGAGGGCCGATCGATAGTTTTGTTTACTGGAGACTGATCATTTCTTCCGATGGTCCATACCTGGTTCCTCGAGATACTTCCATCCACGGGGTCACTATATTCAAAATTATCCGCTTTCTCCACCGTGTAAACCTTATCCCCGACTGCCAGCTTCTGTCCGACGAACGACCGGTCAAACATGACGACCTCCAGGTCCTTCATCATCTTATTGGCGCCTTCCGATTCCACCTCTTCATAGTCGTATCTAGAGCGGGATGGAGGGAGAATAAACACATTGCTGGACACTAGGATGCACTCTGCACTGGGCGGGGGCAGTCACTAGGATGCTCTCTGCACTGGGCGGGGGCAGTCACCAGGATGCTCTCTGCACTGGGCGGGGGCAGTCACTAGGATGCTCTCTGCACTGGGCATGATGGCCTAGGATCCTCTACAGGGGTCACACGAAGGATGGTGAATTATTGGTCAGTGGATGTAGGCGGGTTCTATACCAGTCCTGGCTATTGCTTAAGACCGGCCTATCACGGTACCTGGTGAAAAAGTTGCGTCCAAACTTCTGCCAATGATCTTTCAGGATGTCCTCTACGCTCTGCTTGCGCGTAGCAATGATGGATAACCAGGCGAGGACGGCCCAGAGCCCATCTTTTTCACGGATGTGATCGGACCCTACGTATAAAAAAAAACAAAAAAGAAATCAGTTTTCAGAAAAGTTAAATGTCCATTAATCTTATTAAACAAATAACATTACAAACAAAAAAAGTCTCATCACAGAGAGACGACAACAATCAGGAAGTTTGTCCTATGCAAAAAACAACAAACTTGGAGAGCAGACGAACTACAAATCCCAACATGCATTGCCAAGTATCCACTATACCTATGCTGCTGGAGTTGTAGTTTCACAATCCCTGAATTAAGTAACAAACTGTAAATCCCTGTTCATACTGTAATTCTGCCCTCTCGTGGCTAGTGCTGCTAATTACACCCCAGGCTTAGGGCTGGGTGCCCTTGGCACAAAAGGAAATTATGACGGGCAGTAAGCAGCGCCCTGTCATACGCAGTTTCTGGCTGAAATAAAATTCCATATAAAATGCAGAATTTAATTTGTACATCTGTAAAATAAGGAAAATGGAATGTTTATGTAAAACGCTCCAACGTGAATGTCTCTGGAGGCAGAGTGCGGTGAGCCAAGTATCTAATTATACGCTTGTACAATAGAGTAAAACAATTATTTGTATTTAATATGTCGCCGCCAATTCTCCGAGGAAAGGAACAAAAACAAAATAAAAGAAACCAAAAGATTTTTCCCTGGACCATCTCCAGGCCTAAAACATAATAATAATAAAAAGTAATGAAAATGAAATAACACGACTAAAGTCTTCAGCAATAACAGGGAGCGTCGTTATGCAAATGAGCGATGCCGTGTTCCTAAAACCGTCAGTAATACAGAGTGTTTCTTTTCTATTAAATTAAGCAGCCACGTTGCCTGTATATTACAGAATCAAATACAAAATCCTCATATATATCCTCGCTCATCTCAGCTCACTCTCTCTCAGATCGTCACAGGACATACAGCTCCTCTACACTAACCAAATGCTCCGATTCCCGGTTACAGGACTTCTCCTGGGCTGCACCTACTCTCTGGAATAACCTTCCTCGTCCATTAAGACTATCCTCTACTCTCCAAACTTTCAAGCGCTGCCTTAAAACTCATCTCTTCAGACAAGCTTATCAACCTGCACAAGCTACTGCTTAATACTTGTCTACCCCATTTACAACCTCTTTGATATCTGGGTTACCTTTCTGTTAAACAATTAACACAACTTGGCTTTCCATACTAAAATTCCCCTCAGTCCTGGTAGTAGCACTGCTGTGTGACTGATCATACACAGCACTGAGCACTGTTACCATACACCCTGTCTCTCTCCATAGTAATATCCCCTCAGTCCTGGTAGTAACACTGCTGTGTGACCGATCATACAGAGCACTGAGCACTGTTACCATACACCCTGTCTCTCCATAGTAATAATTTGCTGGTGCTATACAAAAAAATGCTAATAAATGAAATACGTCATTAATTAACCTATTGCCATGTTTTTGGAATGAATGTTAACCAGAGCACCCAGCGAAAACTCACGCAGACACGAGAAGAACATACAAACGCCACACCGACTAGGTCTTGTCCGGGAACCAAACCCATCAGACACACGTGCTACTCACTGAGCCACCGTGCGGCCAGATAGGACCAACACAGCAGAAAAGGCCTTGATTCTGGCCTCTCATCTATTTGTAAGTGTGTAACGAGCCTTTGTGCATTTTATTCCACAGATAGGATGTATAGGGAGTATAGGGAGTCACTGGTTAATAGCCGTAGACCGTATTCAGACTTGAGTGTGACTGAAAAACGCAAGTAGTAGTAAAAGGCTGCACTTATGTGAAAATCCGATGCGCACATTGCTTAAAAAAAACGCCAATTTACGCATGAGTTTATTTGCGATTACTATAAAATCTGAACACGGTGTTACTGTGTTACTGGGGCGTTTTGTGTCCTTTGTTTCTGTGTAGATTGCCCCGGCCTTTCATGCACCGTCTTTATTAACCTAGAAATTGATTTGAGGAACCGCCATTTTGTGCACATATTACAAGCAAATGACTAATTCCAACGTATTTCTGGACAGTTTATTGTGGTCAATATATTGTGGGGAAACAATCTAATCAGAAGGCGTTAACATTTCGCTATTTAGTGTTTTTTAAATTTTCGCTAATATGCGCTTTGTTATAAATGACGATCTCCAGGCGCCAGGCCCATGAACAGTCAGTAACAGTACCTTAAAGCGCAATTCTCTCTGGTCACATGGTGTGTGCGCTAATTAAACCTGCAGAAGACATTCCTCTCGCTCACCTGTTCCAAAGCTTTCCTCTCCACACAGCGAGAGCTTATTGGCGTCCATTAAGTTTCCAAAGAATTTCCACCCCGTCGGCGTCTCGTATAGAGCGATCTTTGTAGCTTTTGCCACTCTTCAGAGTAACAGAAATAGAAAAGAGAAAGTCATAAAAAGATGGATTATGCTTTTCACAGCTCCTCTCGAACGCTTTAAGAGCGTTTCACTGCAATTAACAACAGTGTTGTTCATTTTCCTAAAGTGTTTCATACGCCAGGGTGTCACGCAATAAACACCCGAGGTTATTAAAGTTTAATGGACTTACAAATCCAGAGTTCTGTTTTCTCAAAACTTTTGTTTTCCACCCCTCGCCGCGGTGATGGAGAAAATTGCGCTATTAAAATAGAAAACTTTATAGACCTTAAATCTTGATTTTCAATACGAATGGAATGTAGCACCCTGGCGTAATGGGCCTGAGGTCAACAGGAGGGAGTGTTCACCAGGCTGATCCCTGCAATCGGCAGCGGCTACTAGGGTTCTCCCTGCTCTGGGCGACACCCCCTAGCGGCCATTTTAAATTATTGGACCTTTACTTCCAATAATTACTCTATTACTGCTAAACTTGCCGGTAATTATCGAATCTGAAGGACTGGGAAACTGCGGCCAGGAGGTGGAGGGGCCACACACTGTTGATAGGAGTTACCACAGACAGCCAATTAGCTAGATGCATGGGCCTCCTGCCAAGATTGATAGAAGGCCCTTGCAGCCAATCAGTGCAGAGGTTGACAGAGGTTTGTTCAGCCAATCAGAGCAGAGACTGACAGGAAGCTTGTGCGAAAATCAGTGCAGAGTTTGACAGGAGGCTCGTGCAAGCAATCAGTGCAGAGACTGACAGGAGGCCAGTGCAGCCTGTTAGTTTGGCTGATCCGTTTTTGTGAAAGTTGATGGACGGGGAGGGAAGGCGGCAAAATAACCTTCTATATCTTACCGGTCGAGAGCTCCGCTGGTTGGCATGCTCCTCGCCAGTCCGCGCACGCCTGTCTGTTGGAAGTAGGGGATACTGAATATATTGGCTGCAATTACTGCCACGGAGTCCGATGGATTAACGAAAAACCCGTTTTTTCCGAGAATCATGTTTCTGTCCTGAGGATGAAAATAAAAAAAAAATTGCGTCAAAGTAAATATAAATAATTTATTGGTGACAGACGGTAAACGTTACATGGTCTGGGAAGCCATTCCTACGGTAGAAACGGCTTCTTTCTAAAGAGCAATAAATACACATCAATTAGATCAGATAAAAAAATAAAATAAACAAAAATAAAAACCACATGATACAATTTATTAACTCGACAATCATTATCCCAGTCTCCGTTAAATTCTCGTTAAAAAAACAATTCTGCGTATGAATAAAGTCCTGTTTCTTTTACGTTTGTATAAAACTAAATATAAAAATCCCTAATTCTAAAAAAAAAAAACAACACAATGAATTTGTTATGGACGGCAGTTTGGTGTAATATTCCCTCATTCTTTCACAAATATCCTCAAATATTTTAATAACTTTCTTTCAAAGCATCATTTTAGGTCATCAAACTGCATCTTAAACCCTATTTGGGATAACATTATATGAATGAAAAATTAAAAGAGTTTCCCTTTCTTCCCACTATAATAACAAAAAATAAAATAAAAAAAATTCTATAATCCATAATTAAATTAGCGTTAATAATACCGTGCAAAATTCAAACCACGATCTTACCCCATCTCCATCAAAGGCCGCCCCAAAGTCGTGTTCTCCAGTTTTCAGGGTGTCCACTAACTCTGATGCGTATGTTAAGTTGGGGTCTGGGTGGTGTCCCCCAAAATCTTCCAGGGGGATACAGTTCACGGCGGAATTTGCTGGGGCGCCGAGTTCTTCACACAGAATCTTTTTCACGTAGGGTCCAACAACTACGACAAATACAAACGATCAAATATAATGCTCACACCTCCATTTTACACTGATGCGAAGGAAGTGATAAAAAATAATAATAATATATATATTTTTTATACTAAGGTGTAAGTTGTATTACACAGAAAAAAAACGGGGGGTAAAATAAAAACATGTTTTAGGGTATGTTTGTTATTAAAAAGAATCTTTAATAAAATAACAGCAAATTGTATTGTTTATATACAATGTTTATAACGTTTAAATATATTTAAAAAAAAAAAAAAAAAAAAAAAAAAGGAGGTTCCG
>WWET01002210.1:135884-155640 GCA_011038615.1 Limnodynastes dumerilii
CGTTATTCTTCACTTGCTTTATTTTTATCATTACGTGCAGGCCAGGATCTCAGAATCATCGAGCCGATGCCTTATCTTGGGCATTTCTGCCACAACACGATCCCTCCCTCCCGCACTTACCTATGATTTCGTCTACCTGCATCATTGCTGGAGTAACTCAGGATCTCCGGTCCAGGATCCTGGCAGCTCAAGACCAGGCCCCAGCACAAACCGCTACGGGTCGCCTGTTCAGTCCAGAAAAGTTCAGGAGGCAAATTCTCCAGGAAAACCATTCCTGTAAGACTGCTGGTCACCTGGGTGTTCGGAAGACCCTGGAAGCCTTGTCCAGATCGGTATGGTGGCCTTCCATGTCACAGGATTTTCAAGAATTTGTGCGCACTTGTCCTTTGTGTGCTAGAAACAAGACTCCTCATTCTCCACCTTACGGGCCTCTGCTTCCTCTGCCGATTCCCAAACGTCCATGGACCCACCTGTCCAAGGATTTCATCACAGATCTCCTTAACTCCCAAGGACATACTACCATCTGGGTGGTGGTGGACAGGTTCAGTAAGATGGCACATTTTATTCCGCTACCAGGTCTACCCAATGCTCAAGTTCTGGCTAACTTATTCATTAAACACATTGTCAGACTGCACAGACTCCCCCTGGAAATTGTCTCAGACCGAGGTTCGCAGTTTGTGGCTTCTTTTTGGAGAGCCTTCTGTAAAAGTTTTGAAGTACAGATCAACCTGTCATCTGGATATCATCCCCAATCCAATGGGCAAACCGAGAGAGTGAATCAATTGTTGGAACAATACTTTCGTTTAGGGGGGGTACTGTTACAACTGCCGTATGCACGGCTAGCTGTGTGTCCGTCCCCGTCCCGCGCTGCTCAGCTTACCTTACTTCCCACGACGCATCTCCGGGGATTCCCCTGCTGACAGGTCCCCTGGTTACAGCGTCCTAGTAACCAGCCACGTGCGTCCGGTCCCTGTAGCGCGCTGCTCGTGGTTCACTGGCATCTTTATGCGTTCCACCTCAGTAGGGGAACGCTTCCCAGTAGGAGGAGCTGTGTTAGGCTGTCCTATCTCAGGACAGCAGTGTCTTTCTAATCCCTCGCTGCCCTCACTTCTGCGCTGGTTATAGAGTCTGTTCCCTCAGTTCTGTGACCTGCTACTTACTGTGTGCCTAGTGCTATTTTGCCTAGTGAATTGACCGTTGTTTGACCCACTTACCTGCCTTGATTCCTTCCTCTGTTTCCTTTGTGTATCTAGCCCTGGTTCTCATCCCTTATTGTACCTACCTTCCCTGCAGTACCTACTTATCCCTTGAGTGTATGTTTATGTTACCTCCTTGGAGGTCCCGCTGTGTGAGTGTGGGTGTGCAAGCCCTTGTGCTTCTTGTCCAGTCCCGTGAACGGTCTTTTATCCAGTGTGCCGCGTTCGGTGTTACTCGTAGTCCGTCACAGTCCGGTCTCTTCCGGACTGATTCTACTCCCACTTGCCTTACTGCTCCCTTTCCCTCAGTCTGGTATCCACTCCGGGTTTCCTATTCTCTTCCGCAGGTCTGGTTCAACGGGGCATGACCAGGCTATTGGGACGCAGCCAAATCCATCCCCGCCATCTGGGGCTCTGGTGAAAACCCCCTGATAGCAAAGTTACCGAGCCCCGGCAATCGACTCGGTCACTACCTCTTTCTCTCCCGTGGCCACCTCGGTACTCTCCAAGGTAATCCCGGGGTGCCACTTCCGTTCACCTTCTCCTTTACGACCACTCCGGTTCTCTGCGAGGTAAACCCGAAGTGTCGTAACAATGTCTTCCTGTACATACCAGCCTCAAGATAATTGGAAAAGTATGATTGGGAAACAAGTAACATTAAATCCTTGTTATAAGCAATATTATATCTTGGACAATAGAAAATCCTACATATACACTAAAACTGCAAATAAACAAGTTGTCAAACCACACATAGTATGGGAGGCATAGGAATAAAGAAAGATGAAAAGGAGAAACATAAACACATATGTATACTAAATATTTATTACACAAAGAGTATCCTTAAGGTTTGGTTTTAAAACCTCCACTATATATAAACATGTCTTATACATGATTGTCCATTATATATTCATGTTATAGGGTAAAAGCATATGATCTTAAATTGGGTACATAACATAAATATTTTTAAAGAAATATGATGTTGATATATATAATTTTTAATCAAGTTCTGGTACTCAGATATAGCAACAAATATTTACAGAATTTGTCTAAAAAGTATTTTAAAGTGACATAAAAGGTCAGTAATTTGTGTTTTAAACTAATATTTGCCACTACATAATATATTCAGTGATTTAATCAGCTATGTAATGTATGGACAGGATTCATGCCTCTTTGGTGCCTCTCCTTTCTCTTTTTGACAGACGGATTCCAAATTATACTTTACAAAATGCTGAGAGCTGTATTTGAGCCCAAATATTTGGCAAGAGGTGCCATAGTGAGGCAATCTGAACATGCTGACCCAAAGTCAATTACTAATCTTCTGAAAATGAGCTGTCTAGCTGTGAGGCAGTGCAGTGTCTGATGTGCTCAGTGAATGGACAGCACAGGCTATTCATGTGAAATCTGATGGAGACAACGTGATAGACACAGTTGCTGCCTCAGCACCATTATAATCTAAAGCTCTATTCACAGCTATCATATATATATGGCCATCCTCTCCTGAAGGACATGGTCATTCCGGCAGACAGTCAGCAGAAGAGGTACAGTGGCTTCACAAACTTTCTTGGCAAAGCTCTGGAGATCTACATGTTCTTGACCAAGGGATGCTCATAACACTTTCTGGGTTGTCTTTGTGCTGTGGCAGAAGCCTGTTCCTGTAATCTTCTGGAGCAACTTTTCTACTCTCTTCAGGGGTGATGGCTTTGATGGTGACAGTTTATGCAGGATTGATTGGGATCCAGAAATTATGGGCTTCTTGCGTGTTGGAATTGAGAAAGTTTAGACCACAATGCTATAAAAAGAGGCTTCCTTTTGGCAAGGAATGGTCCTTCAGCTCTATAAAAATTTGATGTAGGGATAATGCAGTATTATGGTATATATGAAATGTATCTGATGGAGAACATAAAGTATATTTTTCCTATATTATCATGGAATAGGCCAATGTTTTATTTGTGAGTGATGTAGTATGGATATGTGGTCTAACCAGTAATAATGTGTATTGCAGTTGGTATTAGTATAATTTGCTACGGTGGTTTAATCAAGGAATTAGAAAATTACAAGATAGCAACAATTGCAATTCTTATCCAGTTTCATTACCAAGCATACATTGGCTAACTGTTTATCTTACAACAATAAATTGATAATTTAACAATCAATTTTTAATGCTAAACTGTTATAATTATAGAAATCCCTACAATAGTACTGGGGGTTATATCAGGTTTTCCTTGGGTAAGTCACTGTTTTTCCATTTTGGTTAACTACACAGTTCCTTGTGTCCTGTATTTTAGATAAAATGTTTATTGGCTAATATTATATTAACATGCACAAATGTTATAAATCAGTAGTAGTTATTTATAATACGTTGACATCTATTCATATGTGTTTGTATTTGCATGGCTGACATGCCTGTTCTTTTGTTACATACAGATACATACTACCGGTGCTGTTTCAGACCAATTTACTACAGCTTAGTAGCTCCTATATTTTGTTCACAAGAGCCTCATAAACACAACTCACCTGCTGATCATAAAAAATAACTAATATTCACTAATATTACTAATATTATACCATTGTATGCATTGTGCTTGAACATACTTAAGCAGAACACATGGACTCCAAATGCTTTTATAAGCTATAACATAACTACTTCAACTTAATATTAACTTGATTGATTCATTTATTAACGTGTTACTTTTCTGATGCAAGAATCAGAAACAGTTTCCAATTTTGTATTATTAGTAACAAGATTAGTGACATAATTCCTGAACAAATATTTGGTTAGTTGTGTAAAGTAAGTGAGGATAGTCATTTCAGTGAATATCCTTGGCACAATATTTACTGGCCTTCACCCTTCCTGGAAAAAATCCAATAAGAAGTGCAATATTTAATTTCATTCATCCCTATAGCTAATGCTTCTGGCACTTTTTCACATATGTTATCTCTGTATTCTCAGAATATCATGTAATCTGCGCTAATCTACTCTCTCTCTCTCTCTCTCTCTCTCTGTCTCTCTCCCTCCTGCATGCTGTTGATAACCTGAATGTCTGTAATTGTTACATAATTAACACTGTTACTTGTTAACATTCATTATACAACACTATTAAGACATCTAAAATATCCACAATTCCAGACAGTGTTGAACACAGGACATACATTTACAACCAACCAATATGGATGGCCTTGCACACATGAGAAGTGGTAAAGCATTTACTAGCAATAGGGTAGATCCAGACCTAAGTTGTTTTTTGCTTGTTGGCGTAGCGTATTTACGCTATCGTAAGTACTATGCACTCCCCTAGGCACTCCCCTCGCTCGTACGTAATTTACTCGTTTTACGTTTGCCAAACCCTACCTTAACTTTTCCAAGCGTAAGTATGGATGTACATAAGGCATTGTCGTGTGTAATGGGCTAACACGGCCCATACTGTATGACTTAAATACCTCCCTCCACCTACACAGCGTAATTCAGGGAGTTGTATGGAAGACACGCCCTCTCGTTCATATTTACGCTGAAGTTATGTCCGATCAGAGTTACGTAGCGGAACATCTGCCACACGCATGCGCAGTCCCTACAAATTGCTGATTTTACGTCATCGCCTAGCGTGAATACGTACATAGCTCAGGATCTGGCCCAATGACTGTAATTATCTCTGGATGGTCCTCTATTGGTGACGAAGTTCAATTAGAGCTGTTTATAAATGAAGAAAGAGATATTGATGTTCTGGCATGTACCTTAACAGAATTGTTGTATTAAAGTATATAACATCATTTTTTTTATAATTCATTGGATAATACGCATTCTTAATAGGTCAAGCTACAATTAAGTTACTCAATACACTTTCAGCCTGGGATATCCAACCTGCCAGCCTCTGTAGTTATCCAGATGAATGAGTTTTACAGACCAAAGCATTACCTGACTACATACAAAGACTGGCATTTTGAACAGTTAAATGTCTATCATTATACAATCTCATTTGATGTAAAGGTCACAACGTCTGTATTCACAGATGGTTTTCATGCTGTGGCTTTTGACTTTCTGAATAGTCACTGATGTGTGACAGAAGATACAAATGAATGACAATGGCCCAGATCCTGTGCTATGGACTCCAGGAGAATTATGCACTCTGTGTGCGTAATTCCCCTGTGCGCATGCGCACATCATAACTACGCTAGCATACCGGCCGGCATACGCAACGTTAGTTGCGTACGCTGGCTGGTACATTAAAGGGACTGGCCAGCTTTTTTCGTCTGGCATTTAAATTAGGGAGCAGGGCGGAGGAAGGCCCATTATGACAAGGTCTGCTGTCATAAGTCCGCAGACCAAGTCATAAATTTTAGGTAGGAATCTTACGTGTCCAGATTATACTACCTTGAGCGGGGACTGCAGGGGGCGTGAACGCCCCGCTACGCTCTCGTAACTAAAGACCACACAAGACATGCGTTGGTCTGGATCCAGCCCAATGACTTTATATAAATGTATAAAATATATCAGCTTGCTTTTACCTTTCTCAAGATAAGAAATTATATCATGTCATGAAATGTGTAATAGATCAAATTAAGCTGCAAATGGAATGTTGACTACAGATAAAAGACATTTTAAATCAGTTTAGCTTATTAATGTAATACTTAGAACATATGTATATTTTGTGAATATTTTTATTTCTTTAGTGTTGCTAGCTAAATAACATCTGCTAGCAATTTGTTCCAAGCATATGCTACTATTTCTTTAAACAATATCTTTCACTATTTGACTGTTACTGTATTAAAAAGTATAGTTATTACAGTACTGCTTTATGTTTCAGATCTTAATTAAAGAGATTTAAACTTGAACTAACTCTACTGACAGGTACTTCCAGGAATGACATTTTATATTGTTGTAACTTTATTGATCCCCAGAGGGGTTACAGACAATTTTCTTTCATCAGGTAAACATGACTGAACCACAGAGTACTCCAGAACAGATGGCAGCAGGCAAGAGCCATGGAGGAATAGGTGGCAACTACAAGGTAAAATATGCTAAATTAGCAAAATGTCAGAAGAAAATCCTCTGGTTGCTTGGGGCAGCCATTACTTTGACCATGTAGACCATGAAACTAGTGTTATTAAATTGTCAAGGACCTCACAAAATATTTGAAATACAATAGTTATTAATACAATTATTATTGCTATATAAATAATTCACTGAATTTACACAGAAATGTAAAACAGCTAACATTTCTGTTTAATCTAAATAAAATGATATGCCACATATTAGTGTCCTAGGTTGTGATATGAACCATAGTAGTTACCAAGGTTATAATATGCCAAACAGCAGTATGTTAATGACACGTACATATTTTTAAGCCCTACAGTTCATGTTTTGTCTCCAATTTCACACTGTGCCCACAATAGTGCTGCTAACCTTATATTGTGGACCACAGCCAAACATGCCACATAGTGGTGCACCCAGTTGATATTGTACTCCACACTTAGTCTGGGCTGGATGCAGACTTAAGAAGGAGCTTGAAATTAAGAGAGGAAAGTTGCTCCTGGGCTAAACCATGTTGATTGCAGGAGAGTCATATTTCATCTGTTGCAAACAGTATTAGGGTTGAGAGGTGATGTTTCCTATCCCATGTTTAAATAACAGTGTGATAGTAAAGCTGGTCAGTATCTGTGTACAGTAAGCAATTCAAAGATATATCCCTGCATGCAAAGAATACAATTAACTTGACTCCCCCTGCAATCAACATGGTTTTGCCCAGGAGTGACTTTCCTCTCTTAATTTCAAGCTCTTTCTAAAGTCTGGATCCAGCCCACTGTCATACCCTGTTCACACTGAGACAAAAACCCGAGATATTGCCAGGGCAAGCCCTAACGACCCAGTTCAGGGCTCAGTGTGAACTGAGCCCTGAACTGGGTGCGCCTGCTGCTACTCGGATCTACTGACCCGGGAATTAGATCCGGGACATTTGCAGGGTTATTCCCAGGTCCGACACGGGTAGCTGCCAGTTTTTCAACCCGGGTAGCACAGAAACTTCCCCATTGGTGTCATTTATTTACTATTGCCCTGGCAACATGTGTTGCCAAAGCTACAGTAAACAAATTACACAGTGTGATGACTCACACTACTGACAGGTCAGACCCGGGTCCCAGAATTTCCCGGGTCAGCCCTGCAATGTAAAAACAGGGTCTATGACCCTGGGATCTTCTGGTGACACAGTAATATCCTGGGTTCACAGATCCGGGATATTGCCGGGGCGGCAGTGTGAACATGGTATCACTAGTTTAAGGCTGTGTCACTGATTCATAATGTATCCCCAGTGTCCTAGTTATACTCCCCTCCCTGTTCCACTTACCTTCTCCTGTTACTGCTGACTCTTGCTCTTTCCTGTTTGCTATTTGTTCTTAGGCATTTTATTCTTCACTGACACTAAAGTGATCTAAGTGGCATAACTTTTTTTTTGTTATACATAAAGTACAATAACAATCATTACTATTAAAATTGAAACCAGACAATTGCATATCCCTACAGTTGGAAAACATTTTTATGTTTAATGACATATGTACAAATAGGGTAGAACTAGACAACATAGCAAGTTTCTTAGGGTGCCAGCAGTGCACTTCTATCCTTCTTTCCATTTTAAAAAAACAGAGTGGTGGCATTTGGTTAAACAGCACAGCAGAGAGTAGATTAGGTGCCGGAATAGACTCTATAGCCCCTGTTCAGTAGAGGCCTTCTCAGGGTCTAAAGACTGCGCTTACGCAATCTACGTACAGAAATGGTACGTAAATAGCGTATATATAAGCTACTACGCATGCGTAGTAGATCAATTCTTACAACAATGTACGTAAGAGGAAAACTACGTAACTGTGAATCCAAACCTTATATGTTTATGTGGGTAAAGGTTAACAGCATATATTGGCCACACATCATTTTATAATTTTACCCACTAATGATCATGTCATATTGATGTAATGCACTAGTGTGAATAAGCCTTGTTAATTCTCTACAGGAAAATTGTACAGTCAATTATGGTTTTAATCCCATTTAGACAACCTGGTTTAATTTTCACATTTCAAACTGAGATGATAATTGATGTACATGGAAGGATCTGTGTTAATAGCTGTCAAGGTCTGCAAAGTAAATAGTTAGATTTGACACCATATTTTGAGCTTCCCAATTACTAGTACAGTGTATTTTAGATGCTTGTCGCAAGACCATATTTTACAATGTTTTTACAATACTATTTTTGTGTCATGTGAATTCTATCTAGTAAATGAATTCCAGGAAAGTTGCTATAAAGACTTTTGGCATCTTTCTATGAAATGTCTAAATATGTGAACAAAATGTAAGATAAAGGTTATTTTTTTTTTTTACTAATTACTTAGTTTTACATTGAAATGACTCAAATTAAAAATAATTAAGCAGGGTACACACTGGAGGGTTATCTGACAATATTGTGTCAGTCACATGATAATTGTCAGACAGCTTTGACATCTTACCAGTGTATACTGTCCCATGATGCTGCATGGTCATTTGAAACTGCACCATATTGTGTAATTTGATCTTTGGGAGCTCCTAATTTTTTAGATCAGTGATGTCCTGATGCCTGTGGAAATTTTCAGTATACTGTCCCACAATCCTCACTGCAATGATTCCCATTCATATTTCTGCATAGCGACACCTTGTGGGCATGCATATTATTGTCAGGGGACATCGTTAAGCAGGTTGAGACTAGAATCTTTAGTACTGATCTGAGAAGATGTCAGATCTGGGGCCGACACTACCAGTAAGCAATCTTGGGTGGCACAGCATCGGACTGGCCTGCTGGAGGGCCAGGGAAATTCCTGGTGTGCCCCCTGCTGTTGGATCATCACTAAAAACTTCAATGTGTATCCTTCTTTACCCATTGAGTTTTACATAGTAGCTAGTTTAGGTGCTACATACAGTGATTAACTCGTCATAAATATGAAATAATAATTTCTAGCCACTTGACTGAAACCCTGACCATCTGTTGAGGTCGCAGCTGCTACTAAAAAGGCCCAATTGTCTCCAACATATTATACAAGAATGAAGAATAACTTTATAGGTAGCTCACTTTCACATCCCGTCAGCTGTATGTTGCTAAACATACTGCAAAGTTAGAAAAACAGTGAATCAAGGACCTGGACATATTAGTCATACCACCAACTTCCTGTGATTTTATTACAAATATAGCACTTACTAAAATACACACAAGGTCTTGAAAACCCAAACAATCAAAAATAGAAGAGTTCTCGTAAGGCTTATAAAAAAATGTATTTGAAATATATGAAATTTCTTAAAAATTTGTTTTTGCTGAATAATTTTGAACATTTTATAAAAGCTTTTTATTTTTACTATTATGATTGATATTTTTATAGTTATTTTCTATTGCACTAAGGGATCTTTTTCTAAATTTATACTTTAGATCTAGATATGTTCATTCATGTAACTCTCCAAGTCAGACATATGTTAATCTGAGCATAAATGTAGCAGTTAGACAAGTATGTATGTATTATAAGTGTCATTTAAACTTCTTAAAGTATATTAAAGGTAATGGGGCTGATTCAGAGATGCACTTACACCTTTTTTTAGGTGCAAGTGTACCGCTCGACTAAACCATTTTTCAAAGTAAGGGGTGTTAATTAATTAAAAAATGTTTGCATGCAGGGAAAATACATTACTTTTACACATAAAACTGAAAAAATGCATAGCTTTATGTTTATTCTATAAAATAAAGTTGAGCTAAGAATCTTCACCTCCTAATTTTAATTCTGGTTTTACAATTTAAAGCTGCCTCCCCTTGCAATTCAACATGGTATTGCTCAGGTCTACACTTGCACCTAAAAAAAGGTAGAAGTGTAACTCTGAATCAGCCCCAATGTGATTTGAATGGATAGGGGCCCAGCAATGTGGGCCTAAGTACATTAGGTTGCCCAGCTCTGCCTCGTACAATAAGTTACTAATAGTGGCACAGTGTTATAAATGATTATTGAATTGGTTTGGAGTTATATCTCCAGTAGTTTATATTCTCAAGCAATTTCATGAACAGAGGGAAATAGATTGACTGCACTGACAAATTAGTTGCATTTAAATCACAAAGGACCAGGGGCTTTTTAAGAAATGAGGGGGCCCTTGTGCAGGATTTGTACATGGGCCCCCTTCAGACAGGACTGCCCCGATTTATGGACTTCAAAAGGGATTTCAAAAGGGCGGGGCTTACTTTTTTACCCGCAGGGGGGAGTGCCCTGCTCTATATGCTGACTCGTGAGTCACAAAATCCATATGATTCCAACATTTGTTCTATTTGGTGATCATTAAGAATAGAATAGATACATTTTCATTCAACTACATACAATAGTATACTTCAGTTGTGTTAATAGTGTTGATGTAAATAATGGGCAAATACATATATATTTATAAATAAGCCTGAAGCCAACAAAACGATACATTCTGCTTACATTCAATGTATGACCCCCCCTGCTCAGGATTATAAACATAATCCAACCCAATATGGAAATATCAATGACTGAAATATAAACAGAATGAACGCAGTTATTTACTGTTTTACTTTTGATTCTTTAGATTACACTCTATGAATTGGAGAATTTCCAGGGCAAGAAATGTGAACTCACTGGAGAGTGCCAGAATCTGGGGGAGAAAGGACTGGAAAAAGTTGGCTCAATCCAGGTGGAATCTGGACCGTGAGTATGATGAATGCTGCTTTCTGACAATGACATGTTCATTATCATAAAAAGGAATATTGCTTGTACATGTGATTTGTTTTTCAATTATGATGTTGTTATGTATGTTTTGGAATTTTGAGAAAATAACATTTTAATTTTATTAAATGTTATCAAAATAAATTTATATTAATTCATTAATTGAATCTTTTCTTTAAGATGGCTCAGCTTTGAACGTCAATCATTCGGTGGTGAACAGTTTGTCCTGGAAAAGGGCGACTATCCACGATGGGACACCTGGTCTAACAGCCACAGGAGCGACTATCTCATGTCCATCCGTCCCTTGAACATTGTGAGTTAGGCTTTGCCGCATCTTGTGCTCTACAGGGCCATCTTTTCCACTGAGCACGTTGGGCCCCCGAGTTTAGGGCTGCTGCCCTCCGTGCTCAGCCCTTATAAGTCAAAGCATTTTTGGACTGACTGTCCTGATAATTGCCGGGGAAAGTACCTGACTGCCAGTTTCTTGCTAAAGCAGGGCATCAGCCATGTACTGGCACACCATATGGCTGTACTGCTTGTGCAAGGGATTGAAGGCTCCAGTAAGAGCCCTAGCACTATGCACTAGCCACTATCTACTAGCAAAATCAGTATATCCGCGGTGTGCCAGGACTGCACTGCATTAGCAAGAAGGCGGTAGCCAGCAGTTCCACGGCACAGACATAGTGCCCGCAGGTAGTTTGTGGGTCACAGTGTGATGCAGGAGGGCACAGTGTGATGAATTATGATTTATATGTTGTAATGTTTATGTTTTTCAGGGCTTATTAAGTTTTGTTACATATTTGTTTCCATGAACAGATTGTTAGGGGCCTCTGTGCATTGCTTAGCCCAGAGCCTACAATACTGTTAAGACGGCCATGGTGCTCTATCTGGTATGTCTTAGGCTTTCAGTGATGAGGTTCATCCCCCTGTAGCCACTGTATGTTATATAATTGGTTCTACTAATGTTATACAAATATTTTAGGCGTTAGTAGTGTTAATGATTTGGGACCATATTCACACCTAAGAAGCAGACGCTTTTTAGGTGCGGATCTTTAGTAAATGAACTACTATGCATGCGTAGTAGGTCAGTTACGCAATCTACGTACCAGTTAGGTACGTAGATTGCATCTGTGTGGTCTTTAAAGACCACACAGAGTAGTTTAGTAGAAAGAGGCGGCGTGATGTCTCCTCGGGGTGTGTTAGGTAGAAGTTGGAGGGGGGAGGGATTTAGAATAGCCAGGGAGGGCGGGGAGAGGCAATGTACGTGCAGACATTGCACGGTTAGATAAGGTAGCCCTGTAGTCCCATAAGGTACCTAAAAACGTGGGTGGGATAGGAGCAGGACGGGTGATCTGTCTGCAGCTAACTTCCTCCTATCTGTGAATATGGTCCTTGATGTTCAGCAAAAATCCAACCGCATTTTTCACAAAAGTTGAACATTATTTCAGATTTCAGTTCTCGTCTTCAAGTAGAACAAATATATACTATATATTCTATAATTTACTACATATTTTAATAGCTTAAGTGAGTAAAAAGTAGCAAGAACATGTCATCATTTCTAGGCATCTTAAACATGTTGACATTGATAATTCATAATAAGGAATTCAGCTATTTAGCACCTAGCAATATTAATTAGCAGGAAATTAATATTTGACAATTGTAGGCAAATCATTTTTTCCTTCTAACCTAATAGACTAATGTGTAATGAAAGATAAGAAAATCCATTAACAAAAAAAAACCAATGATTTCTGTCAGTGGCTCAGCATACAGGACATTATTATATGCTTTATTCTAAATACGTCGTTACCCGAGCTAGGTTGTCTGTGTGTGTTAGAAAATTTACCCTGTAAACTCCTATGGGCAGAGGCTGATGTGTGTATTATACCGCGTTCAGATTGGCACTGCCTAAAAAGCCAGCTTTTTAGGCAGTGGGCAAAATTTAGAAAATTTTAGCCTGGTGCGTTCAGACTGCGCTGAAAACACCGGCTTTTTTTTTTTTTACAAGCCGGCAGCTATTTAAATAGCCGGCTTTTCAGCGCAGTGTGAACGGGTGAAGCCGGCTTTTAAAAAAGCCGGCAAAAACCCTTCTTTTTAGCCGGGTCTAAGACCTGGCTAAAGAGACCCGGCTTCACCGTTCACATTGCCAGAAAAAGCCGGGGTTTTCAGGAAAGCCGTCAATTTCATGAAAACCCTGGCTTTTTCATGGTAATCTGAACGGGGTATTATTGACCACTTACTGTAACTAAAAGTAATTCTCTTATATGATATAGCTCACCTTTAGCGTCATATTAACTTATTACTTATCGTATTACTTATCCTGTCAATGTAGGACAGTGCTGATCACAAGATCCACCTATTTGAAAATGCTGGCTACAATGGAAGGAAGATGGAGATTGTGGATGATGATGTACCAAGTCTGTGGGCTCATGGCTTCCAGGATCGTGTGGCCAGTATTAAGGTCCTCAATGGAACGTAAGAACCCTTCATGCATCCATATCATGAGATATTGAGTGGCTTATGACACAAGTGACATATATTATGATAACAAACAGGTGAGGTGGCCCTTCCCAAATGAGCTTATATTCCCTACATCATTTTGTTACTCGCTTTTTGGCGCTGTGACTCACTGGAACACACAGCCAATCCCATACAAAATAAGGCTCATTAAAAAAAATATATTTTACTAAATGTTTTTAGTATAAATGATGTCAGCAGAAGAATTGTTCATCCAGATATATATGTAAAGAGTGCTCAGACCGAATCCTGTTCATGTCTCTTGCAGCTGGGTTGGTTATGAATACCCCGGCTACAGAGGTCGTCAGTACGTCTTCGAAAAGAATGAATACAGACACTGGAATGATTGGGAAGCCAACCAGCCCCAGATCCAGTCTGTTCGCCGTATTCGTGACATGCAGTGGCACAAGCGTGGCTGCTTTGCTCCTGTCCCAGTAGCAGCAGCTGCTGCTGCCCCTGCTCCTGCCCCTGCCAGTAGCTGAAGGAGAACAAAGCACACCAACCAGTTGTCACCCTCTTCTGCTGACAAACACGGCAAGAAGAGACGCGTTAAATGATTTTAAAACTTGATAACGTCTCTTTCATGTGTCAGTCCGTAATCTTAAATAAAGATTACTGCATCACTAAGGAATGTTGTTGTTTGTATTTTGTATTCTAATAAAGCAGACTTTACTGCAGCATTTACTTTAGGTATATTACCAACAATTAACGGTTATTGTAATTTTCCATGAAAATGAATGGGGAGCAACTGAGCTTTATGGACTGACAGAAAGGGCCAGGAAGTCTATAAAGGTGACATTCAATTACTTCCAGCTGTGGTTCTAAACTACTTCAATCACACAATTAAAAGGAGAAATAAAAAGATTATTGGCAAGATATATTAATAAAACATATGATCATTATACTATATGTATGTATGTATTTATGTATATAATACTACTTTCTTATATTTATACCCCCTTGTGTAAGGCAAATCAGAAGCATCCTGTGATTTTTACAATAGGGTCAGAGCTAATAGAGTAAATAATAAAAAAAAATCTGAGCTGAAATATATATAAATATAAATTCCAATTTTTTGCACAATTGAACCAAATTTTAAATGCAGAAATCATTGCCTGATATGTACACATGTCCTCTCAGTCTTCCCTTACAATATTACAAAAGAATTTGACACAACAGAGCCAGTTAATACAATATGGCCTCCAGCCAGAAGCAAATGCATATAACTGCAATATTACAATTTACTTTCCTGAAGGATTCCATGGGAACCTGTAAATTAGTCCCCCAGACAGTTCCCTGTGCCATTTTGATTAGCGAATAATTTATAAATATGGACAGTATGAACGCATGGAAATAAACTACTAAATTGTGACAACACAAGAAGAATTTAACAATTGCCGTTTAAGGGATTAAAAAAAATATACCTGATTATGTTTTGAGTGTTATGTTCTAGAGTGTGGTAAATGTTATTTAGGAGAAGGGGCATTAAGAATGAACATTGTAGAGAATCTGCAATTGTACATCTAGTAACAGAATAGAAAAGCTTGAAAAGCATTTATTAGTATAAAAATCAAATAAAAATAAGAAAATATTTAATAAACAAGTAGATGGACAAACCAGTTTCCTTAAATGTCTACCTTTTTATAGTAACTCCCATACTATATAAGCCGCTTTGTTTTGTGTTCCAAACAGGTAGAGTAGTCATGATGCCAAAATTGTACATCATTTCCAGTTTCCTAGCAACCTGTATTATATTGCTTTTGCAGGAAACTGTCTGAAAATGAACGCAGGTGGACTGTGAGTGAGACCAAGTTTTATTTTCAATTTAGAACCCAAAATCAAGATTTTAAGATTAAGGGCTAGATGTACTAAGCTGCGGTAAAGCAAAAATGGAGATGTTGCAGGGCGACCGAATGTTATCACATCACGTCACGCCTGACATTATTATGTCACGTCCGTCAAGTTTATGTGAGGAGAGGTCTATATGTAAACTCCCTCTGCTTAAGCCCAGCTGCCGATTCCTCTTTGAAGGACACAGAGACTCAACCTGGGAACACTGGACACAAGTCTGGCGGAGGGGACAATGGAAAAGTGCCCACCCTAGAGTTAGCGCCCAGACCTTAGCGCTTCCTATGCCATCAGTACTTCCACAACTGGCAACCAATCAGATTCTAGCTCTCACTTTTCTATTACATACTAGAGAATGTCAGTTAGAATGTGAACGGTTGCTATGGGCAACATCTTCACTTATCCTTTCCGGTAATTTAGTAAATCTAGCCATAAGGGTATGTTCAATTTTTGCAACAGTTTCCCTCCATTTTGATAGTCTGGGGTAGTTAAACTGATGGAAACTCTCAAGTTCCAAACTATAAACCCTTAGCTGTATGTGTGGCTGCAGGTGTCACAAATGAATACCCACTTTCCCCCATGCAAATCCATTTTGAACTGCTAGGGAATGCAAAGTTATATTGTGCAAACAGAGTTGGTAGATTATGTTTTATAGCTAAACTGTATGTTACAGTTTAAAATAAAAGCTGTTTAGCATTTGTATACATTAAACAAAAGGCAAGTATTGTCTCTGCATATAACAAAAAACAATAATTCATTAATTTGCACTCCTCCCATTGCAGCATGTCTTGCAGTAATATAGATCAGCCAATTGTATGTAAGAATCAGAGTCAGTTCAAGGGGGGCTATGTTTCCCTGGAAACCATTAATTTGTACTTCTCTATTTTATATTCTATTACCTGTGCCTTAAATTAATAGATATTTCCATAACAAAATTAAATAGATCACATAAAAAAATGGACTACTTTAAAATACAAACCGCATTCTAGTGACCGCCATAAAATACACACTCCATCCTAGTGACGGGCATACAATATACAGTACCAGTCAAAACTTTGGACACACCTTCTCATTCAATGGTTTTTGTTTATTTAAATTATTTTCTACATTGTAGATAATTGCTGAAGACATCAAAACTTTGAAAGAACACATATGGAATTATGTTGTCAACAAAAAAGTGTTAAACAAATCAAAATATGTTTTCTATTTTAGATTCCTCAAAGTAGACCCCTTTTGCTTTGATGACAGCTTTGCACACTCTTGGCATTCTCTCAATCAGCTTCATGAGGTAATCTCCTGGAATGGTTTTCCACCAGTCTTGAAGGAATTCCCAGGGGTGCTGAGCACTTGTTGGCTGCTTTTCATTCACTCTGCGGTCCAACTCATCCCAAACCATCTCAATTGGGTTTAGGTCAGGTGATTGTGGAGGCCAGGTCAACTGACGCAGCACTCCATCACTTTCCTTCTTGGTCAAGTAGCCCTTACATAGCCTGGAGGTGTGTTTGTGGGTCATTGTCTTGTTGAAAAACAAATGATGGTCCCAGTAAGCACAAACCAGATAGAATGGCATGGCGCTGCAGAATGCTGTGGAAGCAAATGCTGGTTAAGTGTTCCTTAAATTTTGAATAAATCACCAACAGTGTCACCAGCAAAGCACCCCCACACCTCCTCCTCCATGCTTCACAGTGGGAACCACACATGCAGAAACCATCCGCTCACCTTCTCTGCATCTCACAAAGACATGGCGTTTGGAACAAAAAATGTCAAATTTGGACTCATCCGACCAAAGTACAGATTTCCACTGGTCTAATGTCCATTCCTTGTGTTTCTTGGCCCAAACAATTCTCCTCTTGTTGTTGTTCATCCCCAGTAGTGGCTTCTTCACAGCAATTCGACCATGAAGGCCTGATTCATACAGTCTCCTCTGAACAGTTGATGTTGAGCGTTGTCTGCTACTTGAACTCTGTGAAGACTTTATGTGGGTTCTGAGGTGCTGTTAAGTACGGGTTCCTGAGGCTGGTAACTGTAATGAACTTATTTTCTGCATCATAGCGTTTGAAGGTTTTTGCAACTGCACAATACATTCAAAGTTCTTGAAATTTTCCGTATCAACGGACCTTCATGTCTTAAAGTAATGATGGACAGCCGTTTCTCTTTACTGAGTTGAGTGGTTCGGGCCACAATATGGATTACAACAGTAGTCAAATAGGGGTGTCCATTGTGTACTTACTTCTGCACAACACAACTAATGGTCTCAAACACATTAAGAAGGCAAGTAATTCCACAGATTGACTCTTGACAAGGCACACCTGTTAATTCAAAACCATTCCAGGAGACTACCTCATGAAGCTGATTGAGAGAATGCCAAGAGTGTGCAAAGCTGTCATCAAAGCAAAAGGGGGCTACTTTGAGGAATCTAAAATATAAAACATATTTTGATTTGTTTAACACTTTTTTGTTGACAACATAATTCCATATGTGTTCTTTCATAGTTTTGATGTCTTCAGTGTTAATCTACAATGTAGAAAATTATTTAAATAAAGAAAAACCATTGAATGAGAAGGTGTGTCCAAACTTTTGACTGGTACTGTATGCTGCATCCTAGTGACCACCATATAATACACACTGCATCCTAGGGAATACCATATAATCACGATGCATCAGAGTGACTGCTATGCAATACACTATGAACCCTAGTGACTGCCATACAATACATACTGCACTCTAGTGACCATCAAACATCACACACTGCACCTTAGTGACCACTATTCATATGAGACTGCTTCCTAGTATTCATCATACAACAGAAACAACATTTTTGTAACCACAATGCAATAAAAAAGACCCTTGTTAGTATCTGTAAAATACAAAATTTATGTTAAATAACCAATTCCAAAATGCTCCTGGTGCTGCCTGTTGAAGGTCTAAAGAGACATTCTGACCAGCTGGATACAAAAGTTCTGAATGCAGCCCAGTGTCTAACTGCCCACCATACCTCTTCATTTAAGACCTCTTGTCAGTTGCGCAAAATAATCTCACTGCACTTACAAACATCCATGTTTTTAACATTTGCCTGACTGCTTACACCTTCCTCTTCCCTGAAAATTTTCCATTGTATTGTGTTGCCATTTGGATGGTTGCGTTTCTGTACAATTCTAGTTTCCCTGTCAGACTAGGACTTTTCTTGTATTTGTTTATCTTGTTGTTTGGACACACAATATCCAAAATTCATTCATTCATTCAAACCCAACAAAAACAGTCAAATGCACATAAAGGCATGTACTACAACTAAGCTACAAATTGACAATCATAGTATAATATTTAATGTCAACTGAAAAATTAAGTGGTACATATCTAGAGGTCAAGTAGAACATTGATGACAAATTGCTGCCCTTCCTGGTTAGCAGAAAGAGGATATTTACATGGAACAACCACCAAGGTTTAAGGATTGTCAAAGTGTAAAAGTTTAAGTTAATCTAAGTATACAAACACCACAGATGGTACTATATTAAACTGTCTGCTACAGCATTTAATACTTAAATAAATTCTTATGAAGTAGAATATTGAGAAGATCGTAGCATAACCGTGTATGTAATGACAACCTGATTTTTAATAATTTCTGTGAACAGTATTTTGGGCATTTCATGAAATTTAAATACAACAATTGTGCTTGATTTCCCTGAAGACTCAAGTGATTATTTGTGCTGTTTAGTGGGTCACTGGTTACAACCGACATTATTTAAAAATATCTAAGAATCAAACTAAATGGGTGGGAAAGTGCTAAAAGGAAGGAATAATTACTCATTACCTTCTAATACACTTTAATCTCATTTTCAGAAGAAAGGTGAAGCATTTCATATTTAATTTAGTCTTTAATACCAGAATAAATTAAACAATATAGCTAGAATCCTTGCCAAGCTTGTCATTATTATAAAATCGGGAGGCGGATATGACCTTATTGCTTAATATTATTAGCAAACATGCTTAATTTAATCAGATTTCCTAATTCCAGTCTGTCACTTTATCTTCCTATACTGGATGAAAAAAATAGGTCTGCAATCTTAAACTTGGAAGAGCAACTAAACTAATACTGGGAGAATTACAGCTCTAAATTTACATTCTTTAGTAGCTATGTTTTGGCATAATGTGGCTATATGAAGGGCATGCCGAAATTTTAAAGATACAACATCAGAACACATCTGCAATACTTTCAGTGTAATTAGTAGTGATCTCATCTGCTGTTTGATATAGTGCACACCAGGCATTGCCAACCTGTTTCTCTGCAGTCCCTGCCTGCTGTCAGCGGCGGGTCCTGTGAAAATGTATTTCTGATTGGCTCCCTATTTGAAATAGAGACAGCTGAAAAGGAACTTTATCAGCTATCTCTATTTCTGAAAGCAGTCCATCATAGCGGGGACTGCAACTGTTTCGTAACACCTGGAGAGCCGAAGGTTGTGCTGCTGTGCAAGCCTGCT
>WWET01002210.1:163749-174653 GCA_011038615.1 Limnodynastes dumerilii
TAGTAAGAGAGAAGAGTAATGTAAGTGGGATAGGGAGAGAGATGTCTAAATGTAAGGAAAACAGGAAGGGGGATGTGTAATGGAGAGGGACCATGTATATTTAGGGGGTTTAGGAATGGGGAAGTGCCTTGGAGAGGTGACACAAGAAGGCATGTCATTAGGGGGGAGAGGATGAAAGGCAGATTTGTAACATAGGAAGGGAAATATGTAATAGGGGTGTGGGAGGAGATGTGTACCTATCTTCCTATTCTCCACAGACTTTCAGTGTAGGAAAAATCAACATGATGTACAAAGTGTAGTATCCAACAATCAATATTATTATTTAAATAAAAACAACACTTCCTTTTATCCTGAAATATTATGAAACATGCTCACTCCACTCCCTGACACTACACGGGAGGACGGAGTTGGCGGTGCGCTGTAGCGTTCACTTGCTCCAGGTGCCATTAATCCATGCTACACCTCTGCTGAGAGCTCACTCATCTGCAGAGGTTCCCAAGACTCACTCCAATTATATATATTCCCACTATTTAAAATAGTATAACTGTCTGTTGCACATTCTGCTAACTATATTATAGCCTTTCTAAGGGGTTACTTCCTTGTGAATTAAACCTTTTTTAAGGTGAGAACTAAGGCAATATATTATTCTTGTCAGAACTTTTCAGATCTTTCTTGAGTGGGTACTAGGAGACATAGATGCTGGCAGGGGGCATGCACCTCTACCCCCTAGATATTTTTTGCTGTGAATTGGCATCTTAGCACTTGTGACCCCAGAAACCTGGAAGAGTGCTAAGCTGTCAGCTACAGTTGTATATTGACAGCTTTCATCTCTCAGCGCTGTCAGCAACTGCCTGGCAGTGGTATCCTGCAGCTGACCAGTCTGTTCAGTGTAACAGACAAGGCAGCTGTTCTGCTGACCAAGCTGCACATGCACAAGATAATGGACTGGGGGTATGGATGTGAAACTTTTTTTTTACTACATTGGGGCAATTATATAACTTTACAACTTCAGATAATTATTATTCAAAAGCACTGATTGTAATATCATTTCATTGTTAGCACAGGACTTCCTAAAAGAGGTCATTTGCACACAAACCATAAAGCTCACTCTTTGTTCACAGGTCATATTTACTAGAATAGTAAATATTGTAGCATTATTGTAGAATTCTTGCAAGCAACAATATATAAAGGTTGTGCAACCTAATTGTAACTGACAGTTCTGATTAAATGCAATAAATGAAGGGAAACATTTGATTACAGTGCTAGAGTGCAACAGGACACGTGGCCCAGTCAGCCTACAACTGTGGCCAATCAGATATCTGATCCACGTCTAACTTATCCTTGGCTTTATTAGGTGGAGAGGAAGACAGCACACTCATAATTTGCTTAGATTTCACATGTTCTCTTCTGTGTGAAGCAGCATTATGACATATGAGAAAACATTCTACCACCAGCTAAATTCATAGTAGAAAATGTATTTTTCTAAGTAAGCTCTGTTGCAGGTCACATGATTTTTCTACTAGGGCTATGGATGTGAATATCCAAGTCAGAGATGAGTATGTCTGTTAGTAGATTTATCATTATGAAATACTCCATAACAAACAGGAGGGTTTTCAGATTTTCATGTTTTGATGCTACTTCTCCAGCACATGCTTAGAGCTGCAAGAAAACATGATCAAAAATGACACATTGTGGTCCATCTAGACTAAAGAGCAAAAGGCACTATCTTCTCTGGTGGGTGTCCTCTCTGTGTACCCATTCCTTCTCTGGTGGGTGTCCTCTCTGTGTACCCATTCACACTTCAATACATTTGGATATTCTCATGAATTTAAGCAGGGGCGGAACTACCATTGGTGCAGCAGGTGCAACAGCATCGGGGTCCATGCTGATACAAGTCTCTAGCTGCCATAATTCAGCTTTTATGACAGTGATTGTTTTATCTGTTAATGTAAGGTATAACAGATGATCTTAATGTACCCGATAATATAGAGCACCTCATGGCATCATGAAAAGTCCATTTACAAATTGGGAACAAAGGAAGAGAGAATTCTTAAAGTCTGTTTCATAAAAATACATAACTTATAACGCCTTGCAAAGGAACATGATTTATTTGTGGTTTTCAAATTTGTGGAGGACAAACAGAGAACCGGATTCCACTACCTATGTTATTAAACTATGATAAGTACTTGAATATGAATATTTTTTTCTGATGCATTAATGTTATGAAACGGAACTAAAGTAATATTATTTTTAGTGGATTTCTGTCCCTTAAGAATTGAGTAATGGAAATTGCATATCATTTACATTCGACTAAGTATAACACTATAGAGACTTCTTTTGCTTTCGCTTTTTCTATACAATATTGAAAGTTAACACCGCAATATTCCAATGTGTGATTCTCTCTGCAGACTCTTGAATTGTACAAGGCGCAGGTTGTTACAAAGTGTAAAATCATTGGCTCTAAAATGCCTGAAGCAGGACTGGTTGGCTGGTATATTTGATCAAATGAGATGTTCCAGGTCTTGGCATTCAGAGGGCTGATGCATGCAAAGTTCAAATCTCCTAACCAACAGACCAAACAATACTGGGCCAGCCAAATGTGAAAGCTAATGAAATAATTCTCCAACTCTGCTTCTTAAAACAATACGGGCTGTGCATCAGCAGAGCTGGGTTTTCATCAGAGCTATAATCCAGTATTATCGCTTTGCATCACGCTGGAACTATTTTGTAAATAGTTCTGGCACTATTCTCCTTTCCCCATTCAGTATAAATGTAACCAGGAGGAATTGGCCCTTTACTGGAACAAGCGGGTACTGGCATACGGGTAAGATATACTTACTTGGTTTTTCCTTATTTTCCTGTGATCAATACAAATAGTGTTACAATACAAGAGTGCCACAGTGAAGATGCTAATAATTACTCCTCATTAAATGATAATAGTATAATGATTTCAGTTTCTCATTGCATCTAGAGAAAATATTCTGGTCTCTTTGGGGATTTAGGCTAGATATGGAATGTGTACATTTTATATAATCCCTTTCAGATATTCTCATTTAATATTAACATGCGTTCTTCTTATTCATGTTATTACTAGGCTCTGGTGGCATCTGTAGCATCCAGCAATCATTGTAGAAGTAATTGCATGGTGAAACATTTGTTCAGGCTGCTTTACATCTAATTTAAATCTGTTGATAACTAATAATTGTTAAATTGAGCTACAAATGTTTACTTACTTGACAAATATATCAGTTCTATAATAATTTACTTAAAGAGTCTGTGATGACCATGTGGTTTGTTCTCATGAGAATAGACATCATAACAGCACAATGATATGGAAATACATGGCATCATCTCTATGTAGTTTGTATTTTATCCTTGTTTTCATGCTGCTTTCATATAGATGTCATAGGTTCCTCCCACACAGTCCATAAATATACTGCTATGTTTATTAGCTTTTGACAAATTGGACCCCAGTGTATGGTTGGTAGCTTTATTAGGCCTGAAATTCTCGAGTATGGATGCAACTGCCATTATACCTTTACCTGATTAAGTTATGATTTCATTAAGTCTTATATGATCATCAGTGAGAATAGAATTTTGGTTTCAGTTGGGAAATAGTATCAGCTATCTATGACTTGTCTGGGCTTTCATTGCACGGACCTACATGCTTTGTATTGACAGACTATCTTTTAAAAACAGCTGGTTTTGAGGTGCAAAAAATGAGAAAATATATTCATTTTTATTTTGATAACAGACTGAGTTTAGGAATATATATCATTTTAAAGCTAAGGACATAGGACCAGATCCATACTTACGCTGACGCTGCGTTTGGAGGGGGTGCGATTTTAATTGGAATGGATTGGTAGTCTAGATAGCGTGGCCATCTTTTAGCATTGTATGATATAAATATCGTATATCCTTTTCCTTGCGCTTGCATCCACCCCACAGGTCTGGGTTGCATAGATCCTGATGTGAGTTCTGCAATCTAAACACACACAGGCACTGCCAAATAAAATGGGATTTTCTAATCCTAGTGATCAGGAAATACCACTTATAAGTCTGGATCTGGCCCATAAAGAGCAAGACAGAGGACTAAGTACCCATGTATAAACACCATGAATAATCTATTGTGCTGTGACTAAGCAGAGATGTCTGTTGAATTCAGCTTGTTTTCCACAGTTTTATGTAAAATATTGATGTTTCCAAATAACAGTTGGCTAGACAGCACTGAACTGCACAATATTATGACTCATCTGTGTTTTAATTGTTTTTATTTCAGGAATAAAACATCAGTGTAACAATGGCATCTGACCATCAAGCTCCAGCCACTAAACAACAGCAACCTAACTCAAAGGTAGGTACAACAGTGACAGAGATGATAATAGAGACCTCAAGGGTTAGATTTACTAAACTTCTCAAAGGGAAAAATGGAGCTGCTGCCCACAGCAACCAATCAAATGCTAGCTTTCACTCTTCAATTACATACTAGAGAATGTCAGCTAAACTCTGATTGGTTGCCATGGGCTACATTTCTATTTTTCCTTTGAGTAGTTTAGTAAATCTAGCTCCAAGACTTGAAAGCAAAACTCTGATTTGGCCCCAACAAACCTCTAACTATATCCATCATACACATCCATTCAATATCTATTACACATTATGGCCCTGATTCACACCTAGAAGCAGAGGCTTCTTAGGTGAGTATTTTGTGTATTTTGCTTAGGCACGTAGATTACCTACGTGCGGTCTTCAAAGACTGCATATAGTTTTTAAGGTAAGAGGAGACGTTCCAAAGCAGCCTCCATGAGAATTCCATATAATGGGTGGGGGGAGGAATGTAGATTATTCTGGGAGGGAGGGCTGGGGATTCCCTGTGCATATTTCCCCTACTTAAGAGGGAAAATATGCACAGTTAGTTAAGGTTGCCTATTGTACTCTGAAGTGCCATTAGGCACCTAAAAATGGGGGTGGGCGGGTGATTAGGTGCACTTAAAACCCCTTTCACATCACCACCAAATACCCGGGATTTTCGTCAAAAACTCGGGTCTCGGCAAAATCCTGGGTATTTGGTGGTGATGTGAAAGGGTCACTTCCGGTAGACCCGGGTCAAAAGACCCGGGATTTCAACCCAGAAAAAAAGAAGGGTTTTTCCTGAGTCCAACCCGGGAAGGGAGGCAATGTGAAAGGACCAGGGTTGTTTTCAACCCGGGTTTTTCACTTTGCCTCCTTATTGGTGCAGAAAAGTTGTCTACTGTTGCGTCGGAAAGGGGGAAAAAAAATTAAATAAAATGTGCTAGCATGCCCTGCCATCCCTGGGCATGCTGATGATTGTAGAACTACAAGCATCAGCATGCCCTGCCGGGTTTAAGCTGCTAAAACCCGGGAAATTCATTAGTGATGTAAAAGGTATATACCCGTGAATTTCACAGATTTTTGAGGACTTAAAATGTTTTTTTTTTTTATACCCGGTATTTCATCTCCTGGAAAAACCCGGGTGTTTAGACCAGGGTTTTTCACAGTTGGTGATGTGAAAGGGGTATAAGCCTAAGCCTCCTTTTCTTGCAGACTGACCCTAAAACTCCCTTTCCCGCAGCCTAAGCCTCCCTTCCCTGACCCTAAGACTCCTCTTTCTGCAGCCTAACCCTAACACTCCCCTGTAATACTCACCTGTCCGGTCCTGTGCAGCGGCAGTTTCTTAATAAATAAATGGGTAAGTATGCTGTGATAAAAGTTCAGCATACTTACTCATTCATAAGTAAAACTTTATAATCAGTAATATTTTCGAAATAGAGTCAGCCAAAAATAAGCTTTCCACTGTTTGCATTTCGAAAATGTTATTTTGTTGCGGAGAATACATCCTCATTGTCTTGACAGAGCATAAGACAAGATCTGTTTTTAAGGGCTTAAAAGGTGTTCTTTTTAAAAACCCGGTATTTCTGCTCCTGGAAAAACCCGGGTTATTCGACCCGGGTTTTTCAGACTTGGTGATGTGAAAGGGGTATAAGTGTGTATCCAGTCCCATGTCTCCTGATTGTGTCAGGGATAACAGTTGTGGGTTTATTTTGTTATTTGGGAATAGAATGGATAAATGTAGACTCACCTGTACAGTGCATATATGTTTTATGGTTGCTATCTGTACTGATTTCTTCATATTAGATTTTAGCTATGCACACACTGCATCTTTAGCAAGATATTTAAAAGATATCACCCATGATTTAAAGTCCGGATTAGCATGCAGATTCATGCGTGCACACAATTTACCCACAGCTCAATGATTTTCATCTCTCTTTACTATTTGTCCCACATTGTTCCATTGTTGATCGGTAAAATTAGGCAGATTAAGATCAAATGAAACAATGTGATGTTCTTTGGAACAATTATACATGATCGTTGGAGTGAACACACTCAGATGTATTGGAGCAGTCCATTGTTATCATGTCTATTACATTAAGACAAGCAGCTTGTACTGTAGCTGTACCAGAGTATGGAATCTGTACTGTGGTTGAACTACAAACAGTATGAACTAATGTAGTTTTCAGCAACACAATGCATGTATATGGTCAAGTTATTATAGTACAAAAATATGTGCTATTGTTTCTTCTGGCCACAATTCGCTTTAGTTTGTGTCTATAAACTGCCTGAAGATACTTTGTGTTATAGATATAACCTACTTGAGGCAGTTCAGTTTTGTAATGAACTGAAATATCACTGGTTTAGATGCTATGTGCTGATAACAGGGCAGGAAGTGAAATTATTGTTTTGTAAAGGAAACAGAATGTGGAATGAAGATATACAAGATATCGGTCTGTGTGACCTTACAATATTATCACTATAACGGAAATATTTGGATCAGCTTATCATATTTATTTGCCAATAAACCAAAATGCAGTTCCATGTACTTATATTTCATTCCACCCCTGTTACTCTGGTACTAACGATAAAAGATAAAGGTTCCTGGGGGTTTTTAATCAGTGTTTCATCTAAACTTATCTAAAATCCAAACACTTTATTCAGGTGCAGAACCAGTATTAAGTGGGAGTAGCACTTCTTATTTTACAATATCTATCTATCTATCTATCTATCTATCTATCTATCTATCTATCTATCTATCTGTCTCTGTCTGTCTGTCTGTCTGTCTATCTTTCTGCATTTTATTTTACATATAGAATTACTTGTTGTTTTACTTGGCAGTGTTGCTGTTCTTTCCTTTGTCTCTGTTAAAGCAGATTACTCCTGCCTTTCCCATACCAGTTTGTATTAATAACTTGATTTAAGCAACCACCATTATGTGTATATAGCCAGTATTGGCTTTCTTCTCTCCTGTGGAATGCATTTTTAAATAATTTTGCCATCTCAAACATTTTGAATGGGATCCAGACCTAAAAAGGTTAGAAAACTTACGCACGTATGCGCCCTCCCGATGTTACACAACATTTCCGATAGTAACTCCTATGGTATGGAACTTAGTTACGTAATTAAGATTTTTCATCCAACGGGGCAGTTATTCGCCTCCACCCACACAAATTATGAAAGACGGGCAGGGGGAAGAGATGTAAATTTTACAGCATATTTGCCATGAAGCCCGCACGAGAGAGGAGAGTGACAGGGGGAGTTCACTATCCCTCTCTTATGCATATTACCAGACCCCCTCTCATACAAAAAGCGTGAAGCGGGGCTCTGGATCTGGTACTTTGTAATTCATTTCTTCAGTTATTTTCATTTGTTATATTTTTCTTGGAGACTGATAGGTTGTTGCTGTTGTGAGGTGTCTACTATCTGTATCTATAAAATGCTTTCTTTTTATTCTTTCTGCCCATTCACACCCCATCCTCTCTCTGTCTTTTTTTTAAATGTTATTTTGAAACTTCACGCTTCTTGAATAGATGAAATAGGTTCTTTCAAGTTTGAAAGATTATTAAGGTCATGTTGTCAAAAGTAAACTTCTAGTTTAAAGGAACATTCTCTGTTCCGCCTTTGCTGAAGATGAAGGCAGCAATTTTGGATTTAGCATAAAACAAACAGGGAGGGCCGGGATAAATGAAAGTTAAAGAAAATATGTGTCATATTAACACTAAAAGAGATTAAATGTATTTTCTCCCTAAGGCAGATTAGAGTTAACCATACCTATAGTTCTAGACATACCGATGATATAAAAAAATGAATCCCCTAAAGTCATATATTTATTGGGTAATAAGAAATAAAGGAACTGAAGGGCAAAAGAGGTGCAAGTGTGCAGCTCAGCTAAACCATTTTGCAATGTGAGGGGCACTAAATAATTTTAATTATTTTACATGCAGGGAAAATACTTTTCTTTTAAACATAGAAATCAAATACTGCATAGCTTTATGTTTAGTCTATCAATTAGATTTGAGCTAAGAAATTTCACCTCTCAATTCTAATTCTGCTTTCACAATATCAATTTGCCCCCCCAATATTGCTCAGGTCTATACTTGCACCTAAAAAAAAATCAGACTCAGCCCCCAGATGTCAGACAATCACAAGTGAGGTGGTTGTATTCTGAACGGTTGTATCAGTACATCTGTGTCACATGCAAACATGTCCTTTCTGCACTCGTTTAATCCCCTATTTCATGTATTTGCTTTTCAAGTGTAAGGAGTCATGGACAAGATTTGCATATTCACAGGACATTTGTTTTTATTTATTTATTCTAAATCAATAACTGTGTGTAAAAATATGATTTATGATTTACAGATTGTCATCTTTGAGCAAGAAAACTTCCAAGGCCGCTGCCATGAACTCAGTGGACCCTGTACCAACCTAAAAGAGGCTGGTATGGAGAAAGTTGGCTCAATCCTTGTGCACTCTGGACCGTATGTATCTGAACTTGTTACTAATTTCGTAGCTTTTTCACAAGGCCCATGAAAGAGGGAAATTGCCTTGCATTACATTTTCTATTATTTCATTATATTGAGTAGAGAGAGAGAGAGAGAGAGAGAGAGAGAGAGAGAGTCAAATGGCAAATGGTTCTATAAAGATCCAGATAAGAAAGAAGAAATCAAATGGTTCCATTAAGATCCAGAATTTTATTTGTATAGAAATTTCTACGGATGGAAGTTTCATCTCAAAAAAAGGAAAGGCTGTAGCCCAAATGCTGTGATTACAGGTGGTGCAGCTACTACATGACCTATAATGGGGGCACAGACGGGCCTGGTATCATCATGTTATATTAGGTAGCATCAGGGCCGGATTGAGGGCCATATGGGCCTTTGGCTGAAAAGGATCAAGGGCCCACACACTATATTGTATGCTTTGGAGGAGGATGTCAGTCCCTGTCATTCATCCTAATGTATTGCCGTGAAGATCTGTAGTGTGTGTGGGTCTATTTTCAGATGGAGGCCTGGGGCTGTAGTCCCATTAGCCCCATTGTTAATCTGGCCCTGGGCAGCATAAATAATCAGATAGGGGCGCCAAGTCTGGGAAAGGAAGCATGGAGGGACCAGGTATATTGTAAGACAGGGCCGACACAATGTGGTAGCTCTGCATAAAGGCGAAGGGTTAAGCTGTGCCTACAGTGTTCAGACACCTAGCACTGGCCCTGGGTACAGAGGCAGCTCCTCCCACTGTAATTGCAGTTCATTGGCTATCTCCAAAGTCTTCACTCTGTTCTGAAAAGGACATAGAGAGAGCCCCTTCTGCACATGTGCAGTTGCTTTAAGATCAGAGCAAAGGAGACGGAACAGAAGAGTCAGGCCGCAGTGACAACTTGCTACATGACCCTCTGATGCCATTCTTCATCCCTGGAAAGTTTCTTTCTTGGCAGAATGAGAGTAACAAACATTATACATCTGGCTACTGTACCTATTGTATTTTTTGCTCTCTTGCTTGTATCTAGATACTGGTCCATGAGGGATCAGGAAAGGAAATGATCGTACTGTTGAACACCCTGTACAGTAGGTGAAAAATTGTTAACATTTGGTGATATTGCTGAAATTGGATAAATTAATGCACATGGAAAGAACACATCTTATACATACATTAACTTAGCTAGTCTTAAGCTAGCCATACACTAGCTGCAGCCATTCAGCAGCACGGGCCTCCAGTCAGTCTTTGAATTGATTGGCTGGGACTCTTCTCAATCTCAGCAGAGACCTGGTCGCCATTCAACTGCTGCATGATGGTCTATTGCAAAATAGACCATTGTACCGGCAAACCACACCCCAATAAACATTAGACATCTAGATACCTACTGCATGTTACCTTCCTTGCTTGCGTTGTCAGTCCCTGGTTAGAAAATCTTCTTTCCGAAATAGGGACATCCGAAAGTCCCTTTTCGGATGTCCCTATTTTGAATAGTCCCCACTTTAGAATTTTTACTTAGAATGGGTGAGTATGCCGATCAGCATACTCACCCATTATTATTCGGTAATATAGCCGCCATCGCTAGGACCGCAAGGAAGGGTGAGTAGTTAAGGTAGGGTTCAGCCGGCGTACAGAGGTAAAGATAAGGGGAGTGTCGTGGGAGTGAAAGTTTTTACGCTGGAGCGATAATACGCTCCGCTCTCATGCGTAGGTCTGGATCAGGCCCCTGGTCACCATTCAACTGCTGCATGATGGTCTATTGCAAAATAGACCATTGTACCGGCAAACCACACCCAATAAACATTAGACATCTAGATACCTACTGCATGTTGTCAGTCCCCGGTTAGAAAATCTTATTTCCGAAATAGAGACATCCGAAAGTCCCTTTTCGGATGTCCCTATTTTGAATAGTCCCCACTTTCGAATTTTTATTTAGAATGGGTGAGTATGCCGATCGGCATACTCACCCA
Source organism: Limnodynastes dumerilii (assembly GCA_011038615.1). Classification (NCBI taxonomy): domain Eukaryota; kingdom Metazoa; phylum Chordata; class Amphibia; order Anura; family Limnodynastidae; genus Limnodynastes; species Limnodynastes dumerilii. The sequence continues at coordinate 174,537 of WWET01002210.1, forward strand.
TTATTATTCGGTAATATAGCCGCCATCGCTAGGACCGCAAGGAAGGGTGAGTAACATCTCCAGGGAGCGGGGTATGGAGGGTTAGGGTCAGGCTGCAGGGGAAGGAGGGTTAGGGTC
>WWET01002210.1:177893-199434 GCA_011038615.1 Limnodynastes dumerilii
AATTATTGTATTTTTCTTTTGTTAGAGAAAAATACAAAAATTATGTTATTTGATTCCCTCTTTTTGTGTCCTTTTTTATGTTTGGGTTTTGTAAGTCCACACACAATCCATCCCATATACAACTCACAAACCATACATTTTGGTAGCACTGCTTTTTAATTACACTGTTTTAAGGTGTTCCCACCAATTTCCCATATTATATATACAGCGTATATACATATATAGAGCAAGGTCAGTACTCCAAATATGATAGAATTTTTTTTTTTTTTAATAATCCATATAATATCTGTATCAACTGTATAGTCTATTATATTTCAGCATTACTATATATTTTATAATATTTTACCTTTTAAGGAGTAATGGGAAGGGGGGGCAAAACATGATTGTACCGGGCCTCGAGATTTCTGTTGCTGAGCTGGGTTCTGTCATTCTTTTTGCAGTTAAGCGAAGTATCAAACTCTGTTCTGACAGTTTATAAATGGTTTGAAGTACAAAGTTGGAATTCAAAAGAAAGGGGCTGGCGAGTACTTATTGATGTTGCAGTGATTGCCATCGAAAAACTAGTATTCCAGGGTGATCATGGAATTGTAACAAATAACTGTTTACAATAATCTTTAAGCATTAAGCCCATAAAGTTTTAAACAGAGTGTGTGCTTCTAGAGAATATTTAAAGTTTAATGAGGTATTGAAGTCATTTGTGTAGTGTACTACATAGAAAATATCTTGTAGATGAGAATTACAGCAGGTAATAAGAGAACAGTGTAACATAGGTCATTAAAACACTGGAAGGGTAAACTAAGCTATACTAGAAAAATGCAAGGATCGGAAATTATGTAAGTATGTACGTTAAAGGAAGGGCATGTTCCAGAATGGAAAACAGGAGTAGAACTTAAATATCAACTAATAAAGCAAAATATCTTAATACATTCAGGATAGAAAGAGGACATTGAACATAGAAAATGTCTTCTAGATGAGAATTACAGCAGGTAATAAGAGAACAGTGTAACATAGGTCATTAAAACACTGGAAGGGTAAACTGAGCTATACTAGAAAAATGCAAGGAACGGAAATTATGTAAGTATGTATGTACGTTAAAGCAGGGGTGTTTTAAGAAGTGAGTGGGCCCGCGTGCAGGGTTTGCACATGGGCTCCCCTTCCCTTACCTGAGACAGGACTGTCCAGATTCGCGGGCTGAAAAGGGGGTGGGACTTAACAGTGATGTAAACCCTGCCCCCTTTTCAGAGGGAAGAAATAGATGCCGAATGGCCCCCCTTCCCCTACCAGCCTAGGGTGCAGGATGCATGCCACAGAGCCCCCTGTTCTAAGGTGCCCGTGTGCACTGCACACCCTGCACTCATTATAGATACGCCTATGCGTTAAAGGAAGGGCATGTTCCAGAATGGAAAACAGGAGTAGAACTTAAATATCAACTAATTAAGAAAAATATCTTAATACATTCAGGATAGAAAGCGGACATTGAAGTCATGCCTGAATTATTAATGAACATTTTTTAATGAAAGTGGCATTAGGTACAGATATAACGCCATGAACAAATTAATGGTCACAAACAATAATGATAGCCAATTACTGTAGTTATTGAGATTTTCCAATTGTATGTAGTATTTCTGTCCTTCTCAAGAAGGTTTTGGAGTCCAGTGATTGTAAGAGATCGAGAGGAGAGGCAAAGATTTACATATGAATTTACAGCAGTATACGGACATATAGGTCTGGATCCAGACTTCTGTAAAAGAGGTGATTTCTGATCCCTGAGATTGTAAAATGCCGGCATTTTACAAAACCATATTTCTGATGTTGTAAGGGAATGGCGCGGGAACAAGAAATTATGTGGGAGGTTGGAAGTATGCTAATTAATAGCACAGTGAGGGTGTGCTAAGCAGACCATGTGCTATCCAGACATCTGTCATTCTCATTTCATGCAAGGACGGTGCTGAAGTTTCAAAGTAGGCGTCAGAGTACGAGTTAAGGGAGTGACCTTGCCTTACCCTTGTAGAAGCCTTTATCCAACAGGGTATCAGATGGTATCAGATGCCTGCAGAAGTATGATCTAGTCCATAATGTTTAACTGGAAGTAAGGACCCAGAACTGTTGATTAAAGTATATCATATGGCAATAAAAGAGGAGAGGAGGAGGAGGAGCAATGTAAGTGGACACAAACTGAATAGTTGGAAAGAGAACAGATAATTCAGCACAGTATATGCAACACCTAGAGCCTGTATCAAAGGCTGCAGACAAGTTAAACAAATTAGTAGATTTGTACTTTTTGTTGAGGTAATTGAAACCTATGGTAACTTTTTCTGCTGCTGGCCTATTTGATATGTGTTAGATTATTAATTAGTAAGCAGATGGAGAGGATGAAACTGCAAAAAAAAGTTTTTTGGTCAAGTCAGGAAACTACATTTGTTAGATAGCATTTGAGTTGAAGACCTTGGGCCATATTCACAGATCCGTTTTTGCGTGGAGTTCTGTGCGTATTTTTAGGATCGGAGTAACTGCGCACGCGTAGTAACTTTATTTACGCTACTTACGTTGAATTTACGTATGGACGTCCATTAGGCATGTACGTGTGAATCGCACTTCAGGACATATGTCCGGAGGGGCATGGCTGAAATCAGTACGGACAAAGTTACGTGAAAGTGGGTGGGGGGAGGCATTTAAATGACCGTTTGAGGGGGCGGTTAGTTACATACACACGTATGTAAGTATTACACGCACGTAAATGCATATGTAGAGATAAGGGTGCCCTATGGAGGCGGAAGTCACCGAAAACCCGTCTGTGTGAGGGGAGTGTCATGGGTGTTGCCCTGCAACGTACGTGCGATCTGTGAATACGGCCCCTTAATTTGAGGTGAATATAACAGGAGGGCAAGGGGGTTGTGATATGTGTAAGTCACTGACGTACGTTATAAACAATAATGAACAAATTGGCAAACATGGGAAGATTGTTATGTCCATAAGGTAAGGCAAAGCCAGTTAACCACAGTAGTGACCTCCATTCAAGTGCACACAATTTGGGCAGGGTAGTCCCTTTATAAGAACAATTGGGCCTGATCCAGACTTAAGGTCATTTTACATGTTATGCACTACCAAGTATAATGCACTCCCTCTGGCACTCATGTAACTTAGCTGACTTGCGTGTTCAGAACCCTACCTTAACTTTTCCTTGCATATCTCTGGTCATGCGTGTCGCCTTTTCATACGTAAATGCCTCACCCAGCCCATACTGTACCATTTAAATGCCTCCCTCCTCTCACAATGCGTAAAATTGGCTTGCGTAGGGATGTCACGCCCTATTGTATGGAATTGCGTACAAGTTACGTATGATCAGAGTTATAATGCGTAACATCTGCCGTGTACATGCGCAGTGCGTTCCCACAGCCAGATTTACGTATGTCGCATTAAGTCTGGATCAAGCCCAATGTCTGTACTAACCCAAAAACATTAACATATCTGCAACAATGTCTCTGATTATTTCACCAACATGTATCATGTACAAGAGATTGCATTAACACAAGACCATTTTTGTCTATATATTACAGAAGTTATCTTGGTACCAATTTTATTTACATGTTAAACTGGCCACACACACAGGCTCTGGGACCATAATCTGATCGAAAAGAATTCCCAGTTGATTATTGTTCCAAGGGGACAATATCTTATAGTGTATGGGCAAGTCCGATTATTGGACATTGTACCTCTACTTCCTGGCTGCAGTTTCCCCGTCTGTCTGACAAAGTCAGACAGATGGGGAAACTTCAGCCAGGAGGTGTAGGTGCCACACACTACTGTCAGACAGCCCTTTAGAAAGCTGTAAAACATCTCACACTGACAGCTGTCAGTGTGAGAGGTTCTGCACAGAGAGGACACAGTGCTGTGCACCCTCTCAGTGTGGGAGAGTATACACAGCGCTGCAGAACCTCTGACACTCTTTTTTTTCCATTCAGAAATGTTTTGTTTAGTCGGCCAATATGCTGGCTGCATGGGACTCCTCTCAATATTGACAGGAGTCCCAACCAATCAGAGCGAGACTGCAGCCAACCAATAGGCTATCTGCATTTCATTCAGAAATTATCGCTCCCAGCCTCTGCTAGGGGAAAATCGTCCCAAATTTCAGCCATCAAGCGATGGGAGTGATAATCTCTCTAGTGTGTGGCCAGCTTCAGGCCTATGGTTTAACCAAGTCATATTAAATGGGCAGTGTTGTCTCTAGGCTTTAATAAAGCATAGAAAGATGAGAGTAGTGGGTCATATTGTTTTCTCATATAATTTGGTAATACACAAAAATCATGGTGTAAAGCTGGGCACACATTTCATGTATATCACACTTATCATGTAGATCACGATAACCGAGTGCTTTAACACTACATAAATAACACTTATCATGTAGATCACATGATAACCGAGTGCTTTAACACTGTAATTAGTATGTAAGCTCCAATTAGTATGTATGGGCCTGATCCAGCACTACGCTAAGTAAGTACGTAAGTACGGCCAGCGTAGCTCTGGTGTACTCCCCGTCACTCCCCGTGTGAGCGTAGTTACACACAGTTACGCCGGCTGAAGGCTACCCTAACTTCAGCGTAGTTATGGAGCTGCCCGCCCCTTCGTCCGTAACTATTATTATTATCGTTTATTTATAAGGTGCCATAAAGTGTCCGCAGCGCCGTACAAAATACAACAAAATACAGTACAGACATACAGCATAGGGATGGACAGCATAGTATATATTAAATACAATACGACTATAAAAATATCACAGAAAAACAATAAAGTGAACACAGAACGCAAGGCAAAATACGAGCTGTCAAGCTTGGAAGATCAGGTAGCAGAGGATAGAGCGCAGTGAGAGGTTGAGAGGGAGCCACCAGGTGGGGATTGGGTAAAAGGGTAACAGAGAGAGACAAGAGGGTACAAAGTGAGGAGGGAGTGGTGGAGGAAGTGACTGTATTTGGCAGGGATTAGGCATGCGGAAGACAACTGCCACCCCCCTTCCCCAATGGATCTCCTAGCGTATAGAACCGAGTTCCGTATCCTAGGAGATCCGCAACTTAACATCTGGCATGCATACACAGATGTTACATTAAGAAGGACTTATGTAAGAGGCTTGTGTAAGTCCTCTAACCTTACTAAATAAGGGTTCAGGATCAGTATATTTTGTGGTGTCAAAAAATACAATAGATTTTTTTTTATTGCCAGCACCTTGTTACATCCTGGACTGCTACATCTTGTTCTGCCCAAAGGGGCAGTCCTGGAATTCTTGTTTTGTTATGGACATTTCTTTCACCTGCCACTAGTGGCTGCTGTTGTGCACTCTGTCTGGAACTCCTCATTATGTGTTCATTATCCTACACCTGTGGACTAGGGATATCTGCCCCTTGTTTCCAGAGCACAGGTGTGGGTCATTGCTTCTGTTTCCTGCTTCCTGTGTGTAGTTGCTATTCTCAGCCGTGTTCCTGATTCTGCCTCCATTCCTGCCTTCTCTTTCAGGTTCCTGTTTTATGTTGTCATCTCTGCCTTTTGTTTCTGTATCTCACCTGTATCAAGTCTGTTCCGTTACCAATATCTTGTCTGCATTATATCTATTTCCTTACCAGTACCCCAGCTGCATTTATCTGTTCCTTTACCAGTATCTCACCTGTATCAAGTCTTTTACGTTGCCAATATCTTGTCCTCATAGCTGTTTCCTTATAAGTACCCCATCTGCATTTATCTGTTACTTTACCAGTATCTCACCTGTATCAAGTCTTTTACGTTGCCAATATCTTGTCCTCATAGCTGTTTCCTTATAAGTACCCCATCTGCATTTATCTGTTACTTTACCAGTATCTCACCTGTATCAAGTCTGTTGTGTTGTGTTACCAGGTCTGCATATATTTCTTACCTTTACCAGTATTTTGCCTATACCAGTCCGTTACCTTGTTTTTATACCCAGGGATTCTGTTTTCTGTACTGCTCTGTTTCCTTGTTTTTTGTAATAAACCTTTATCTGTTATACTATCTCTGTGATCTTTGTACCGAGCCTCAGGTATCTGTAACACACCTGAGCTAAAGCATATATCAAAAGCACGTTACGGGAGACACAACCATGGCGCAGAGCCCCTAATGATGGGGATAGTCTGGGCTGAAGGACTCCTAGCCGGTCGCGGCCCCTGGAGGTGCAACCCAGGAGAAGAAACGGAAATTTAGTGGGAATGAGATGTGAGACTAGGTAAGTAGGAGGGAGAACAGCGGGACAAGAGGAACTAGAAGGGACTAGTTCTGACAAACAGGAGAGGACGGACAGGGGAGAAAACAAATTGGATGGACTGGGGCACGCAGCAACCAACACACCATGGCTTGGGGAAGTGGACATGCTCACGCAGGGAAGACAAGGATAGAATGAACTGGGATAAACACGTGGAGATTCAAGAAGGAACACTGGGGACACTGGGAATGGATAATGAAAGAAGAGGGCTCTCAGTAATCAGAATATTGCACAAGGCAAAAGCACAAGGCACTAGAAGCACAGAGCAGATCACAGGCTGGAGAACAAGACTCTATAACCAGCAGTGTAATACTGACACTGCCAGTTCCAATATAGGATCTGCTGTCCACTGATTAGACAACAGAAACCAACCCCTCGCACATGAAAGGGTGTCCTCAGCCATGAGGAAGCTTGATCAATGGGATTAATAACCCACTCTGAGCGTGCACCTGGACCCTGCAGAGGCGCTAAGAGCAGGATTCAGTTTTCCAAGTTGTTTAATTAAAACTATACCAACCCTAGACCCTATTTACCCTAAATTTAGTAACTACCTCAGATGGGAGGCTATTCCACTTATCCATCACCCTTTCAGTGAAGTAATTTTTCTGCACATTTCCTCTAAATTTACAACCCTCCAGTTTATATTCATGCCCTCGTGTTCTATTACACCTCTTCCTTTGAAAAATGTCACCCTCCTCTAGCCGGTCACAACCCTTGATATATTTGAAAGCTATCATCATATCCCCCCTCTCCATTCTCTCTCCTAGCTATACATGTTTAGTTCCTCTAGCCTTTCTTGGTATGTTTTGTGACACATGCCAACGGATAACAGCCACATGGCCCATCCAGTTTCCAAGTTGTTTATTTAAAACAATACCGACCTTAGACCCTATTTACCTTAAATTTTGTTTGAGATTTAGGGTATTATATATTTATCCCATACATGTTTAAACTCTTCTACTGTGTTAGCCTCAACTACCTCAGACGGGAGGCTATGCCACTTATCCATCACCCTTTCAGCGAAGTAATTTTTCCACACATTTCCTCTGAATCTACCACCCTTCAGTTTATATTCATGCCTTTATGTTCTATTACACCTCTTCCTTTGAAAAATGCCACCCTCCCTCCTCTAGCCGGTCACAACCCTTAATATATTTGAAAGCTATTATCATATCCCCACTCCCCCTTCTCTCTCCTAGCTATGCATGTTTAGTTCCTATAGCCTTTCTTGGTATGTTTTGTGACACATGTCATGGACCATTTTAGTTGCTCTTCTTTGCACAGTCTCTAATGTATTTATGTATTTCTGGAGATATGGCCACCAGAACTGAACACATTATTCTAGGTGAGGTCGTACCAATGATCTATAAAGGGGCATCACTACTTCTCTCTTTCTGCTACTAATTCCTCTTCCTATGCAACCAAGCATCTGACTTGCTTTTCTCACTGCTTTGTTATATTCCTTGACTACCTTTAAATCACATGTCAGTAGTTTCTAATCTAGTTCCATTAATTATATATTAAGCTTTTGGGTTTTTGTTTTGATTTATCATTTTTTGGCATTAAACTGCAGTTGCCACAATCTTGACTATTCCTCCAGTCTACCTAGATCATCCCTCATTTTGTGTACCCCTCCTAGCATGTCTACCCTGTTAGATATATTTGTGTAATCTGCAAAAAGGCATATTTTCCCCTCGATAACACAGACAATATCACCTATAAAGATATTAAATAGCACTGTCCCAAGTACAGAACCTTGGGGTACTCCACTGGTTACCTTACCATCCTCAGAAGAGATTCCATTTTTTACAACCCTCTGTTGTCTATCCTGTAACCAAGAATGTATCCATGCAACTATCTTTAAGTCTAGTCCCAAAGTTTCAAGCTTATTTAACAGTCTGTGATGTTTCACAGTGTCAAAAGCCTTACTAAAATCTAGATAAGCTATGTCTGCAGCTCCCCCTTCATCTAATACTTTACTGACCCAGTCAAAACATTCAATAAGATTTGTTTGACATGATCTTTCCCCAGTGAATCCATGCTGCTTGGGATCCTGTAAGTTACTAGATTTAATATACTGTACAGTTTGTTCCTTTAACTTAGTATCTCTCTCAGCAGTCACAAAACAAAGGGAAGGGATCAGTAGTGGGCAAATTGATGGAAACACTTTTTTTTAAGGAACAAATTGTAGAATATCATAAATCCAGTAATTACAAAATCCCAAGCAGCATGGATTCACTGGGAGGAGATCATGTCAAACCAATATTACTGATTTTTTTTTACTAGGTCACTATATATTAGATACAGGGAAGCTGTAGACATAGCTTATCTAGATTTCAGTAAGGCTTTTGACACTGTACTGCATTTCAGACTGTTAAATAAGCTGGAAGCTTTAGGATTGGATTTAAAGATAGTTGCATGGATATGATCTTGGTTACAGGATACAAATATATATAACAGGGTAGACACGCCAGGAGGGGTACACAACATGAGGGACTATCTAGGTAGACTAGAGGAATGGTCCAGAGTGCGGCAACTGAAGTTTAATGTCAAAAAAGGCAAAATCATGCACTTTGGATGAAAAACCCAAAAGCTCAAAATATCATAACAGCATTGCTTAGAAACTACTGAGGAGGAAAAGGATCTAACAGTCATTAATTCATGTGATTTAAATATAGCCAAGCAATCTAACAAAGCAATGAGAATCCAGACTCTGGCTCCTTCTGGCTGTAGGGCCTGAGAATATTGGCATGCACAGTATTGTTTCATACAATTGCTGGATAAGACCGGTTGGACCGGATCCTGACCTACGGACACCTTACAGCCGCCTGAGGTCAGTCCTGCCATCGTCGTAGCGGGGAGTGCATGCCCTGTGCACTCCTCGCTGTCAGTAAGAAATCTTACGTGTCCAGAGTCTTACCCTCACTTTTACGATCACATATGCACCCTTACGGCTGCATACCTGATCGTAATGGGGCTTCCCCCACCCCGTCCCCTAATTAGCATGTCTATCGCCCCCTTTTTGTAAAGTCCCCCTTACAACATCACTTGTGCACAACCTTCATAACTGGGGTATTACGTACGACGTGTACATAGTTCCCCTGTCAGCCGAAGCACAGGATCGGGACTGTTGTCCCTTTTTCTCATCCAGAATCTGATCCAGAAATTGTGGAAGAATGTGAAATTCTGGCTTTTGTCTATTATTGCTCTTACCTCTGCCGGACAATGTTGCTAGTGGAGTGGAGTAGAGCAGTGTAGAAGTGGAGTAGAGCAGAATCTTAAAAATGCCTTTTTTCTTCATGAAATACTAAACAGAACCCTACATATTTGATTGTTTGCAGTCGCTATTCCTGTTTAGCAGGTAACGTAAAGGTTACCAAAGATAACAACATTCATACACACAATACACACAAAATATTACCCAGCCTATGTAACTGCCTAAACTATGTCATCTCCTTAGATCTCACAATGGTCTATTCCTTTTATTTATTCTTACGATTTTCTGTGATTAAAAAAAATGGAATTACTAGTAAGTTTGGGTCTAATTTTTACGTTCCGTACATGCGTATGCTTTCTTGTTTCCGATACAAAGTTAATCTGCTCTGTTCAGATATAAATAAAACGACACCTCCAACATGGTTCGACCGAGAGGCCGGCTTGCACATGCTAGTGTGTATGACCTGGTAATACAATGTACAGTATAAGCGTGGCAATGCAACTGCATGGATGCGTAAATATAGCAACCCTGCAACTGCGGATCCCGCACATACATTACTTGCATATATGAACACAAAGATGTAAGTTTCCAGTTATTAATGGCGTGTTGACAGTGTAAGCGGTGTTTTTTTTATCTATACAGCACCGATCGTGTAAGCAAAGCTATATTTATGCGTCTTGCTGACATTCTATATAGAGATACACATAAATGTATCCTGGATATCAGTGCTACGAGTTCAGCTATGTATGCGATGCTGACAGCCTGTATATATATCGCTGACAACATGCAAAAAGCTTTGTTTATGTGTATATAGTTGTGGAAGGGCAATCATTATGGGGATATATAGTTCTGACAATGCAGGCAGTCCAGTATTTTTGTGTGTGCTGCATTGGCAGTTAAAATAATAAACACTGCAACAGCCCATTGTAATTAAGTTAAACAAATATATTATTATTAATGAACATTCTGAAAGGAACATGAAAAGAAAGATCTGACGCCCTCTGTTTGGGCAAAAAATCCTTAGATCTTTCTTTTTATGTTTTCTCCAGAAATACGATGATATATTTAACTTGTGTAGTGGGACGATGTGCTCAACAGATTGCCTTCAAATTGCAGCGAGTCCATTTAGGTCCTCAGTTATTTAGTCCTTTGTGCGTCATATCTAATAGATGGAGTTTTCTTAAGGCATGATGTATTTTGCTGGAATCAAGGTTGGTGCTGCTAATTCCTGACAGCTTAAATGAACAGTTCCAATTAGTCTATATGGAAGGAAACATTAACATAAACAGCATATATGTTAAATGGTTTCCTAGTTAGCAAGATGTAAACTGAGCATAGTATAGAAAGCAAGCCCTGTGTGCATGTTATGTATAATTAGAGCTTTAGTAGATTTTGTGGTAACTTATTTCACCAACCCATTTTTCTTTCATGCATGTGAGCACAACTGACTTCCAGCACAGATCTGGTTTCTCAGGACCCATAATTCCATGCTAGAAGTCATTCTAATGATCCAGACCCTCCAACATGACCCATTCCATTAGATACAAAATACTCTGCTCCTGAGCTTCCAACTGTCAGTTACTATGGTAACCTCCTTTGTTAAAGCAAAAAATGTTTTTCAAACATCAGTTTATTCATTAAAGCCAGATGAGTGATAGTTGAAAGCTCAGGAGCAGAGTATTGTGTACCTAATGGAAGGAGTCATGTTGGAGGGTATGAATGATGTGGTGGGAAGATTAGGGCATGCACACTAGGTGGGAGGGGTTATCTATGTAACGGTACAGTAAAGGAGTTTATATGCCACTACACATTATCCAGATTTATACACCGTCCCCATTTTATGTGGGTATAGTGCAGAAGTATTTAGGTAGGTTCTTGCTCTCCTCGCCCACACATGAAATTTAGGATACAGTAGCTTTGGATCACTGCTACCGCTGTGCTTGGAGCTCCGAGCACAACAGAAATGGAGTTATAAATCCAATTGGACTGTTATTGTTTTGCTCATCTAAGAACCTTTTTAAACGTATCTGTCTGATAAGGAAATGGCACAGATAGGATTTCAGGAATATATTATTGTTATTTGCCGTTATAAAGAAATTCATGTCATTGACACGTGTTGATAAGCATTAATAGGGATTATCTGTTAACACAATAAAGCATAATTGTTGAATGTTGTTAAAATAAATATTAGTGTAGACCTTTTGAACACCTTTCCCATTCACTGGTACATTACACCAACATGTGTATAAGTGCTATTGTGAGCACTCCAAAGTTAGTCCTTTAGTTGGTGATGCCTTCCTTAAACACAAATTAATATAGTACAATATGCCAAGACAATTTTGTTAATTTAACTATTTCAAAATTGTGCCTAAATTTATTATTTTACTTGTCTGCAACTACATAAATGTGGTCTGTTCTTCGCTTTCCTGAAATATAACAGATTATGCACAATGCCAATGGATGAAGTTGTTTGATGCTTCCCACTTCTCCTCCATTTGCAGGACAGCCAGGAACATAAGATTGTCCTGTATGAAAACCCAAACTTTACTGGGAAGAAGATTGAGATAATTGATGATGATGTCCCAAGTTTTCACGCTCATGGTTACCAGGAAAAAGTGTCTTCTGTCAAAGTACAAAGTGGAACGTGAGTACAACATTGACCACACTGCATATATCCTCCTAATATCTCTACAGCAACTGAAACAAGACTTTTTTAATGAACAAAATCAGGACAGAAGGAAAATGTAGAGTCTCTGCACAGCTATTTTAATCCAATTGTGCAACATATGTCATGCATTTGGCCTTTAGGGAACATCTGAACCTCACAGATAAGTATTTTCCACAGGGTGGAGGAGAAGATCAAACAGAACACTCATATGCTCTGTATTTGTCTCAGATAATGTTCTGTATTAAATAATTATCAAGAGTAAATGTCTCAATTCTATACAACAAAAGTTCATGCTGTGCCATCTGCAAACTTCTGCTTGTTATATTTCAGAATATAAGAAGTACATCTTGCTCAACAAGGCATAAAATGTCACCATAGTTTGTCGTGGTGATGGGTTTGTGTAAAAAACGTTTAAATAAAAATTTGAATGATCAACTGGGAGGGTGTTAGGGAATCCCTACACTTAAAGAGGAACAAAACAACACTTTCTTTTGTTGCTGAAATATGCCGTGGACAGTGTTATACAGACCTTGCTTTTTCTTATAACATAAAAATGATATATAGATAGGAAAGTACTTGCTATTTTATAAAGGAATCTCTATCCTTAACATTTTAAGACACTCTGTCAATCTTGAGAGAGGGTGTTGAGAATAGATAGTAAAGAATTTAACTAAAGTGAATCAGCTATCTGAAGAACTGAACTGAATATACCTATCAGCTAACTGAATGGCTCCCTCTTCTAAGAGTGCCTCCCTCTTATTGACCCCAGGAGGTGTATGACACTGATAACGGGACCTTTCCCGGTTTATCAGGCCACTTCCTGCCGGGGTCAGTGTTTCGTGTATGGCCAGTTTAAGGCTGGGTACACACTTGTCCAATCCTTTCAGATCCAACTCCAGACTAAACTGTTCACAATCCTACAGCAGTTCAAGGTCGCAGATACAACACCCAATCCATAATACAAACTACACTGGTAGAGGAAATTGTAAAGAATGTAAAGGATGCTGGGAGATCATGTAAATGTTGGGAGAATGTAAAGAATGCCTGTCCAATTCTCATGTTTATCTCTTAATTTAGTCCTTAGTTATGGCTGCCACTCTCAGTAGACCAGTATTTTAAACTGTATATGAGCTGGCAAAATGTTTGCCAATGACTTTGGACAGCATCTAGACTTCAGAGAATCACCTTCTTTCTGTGCAGTTCGAGCAGAAATTGTCTCAGATTGCGACCTGCGAATGCTTCTGGTTGGAGTGTAGTTCACACAATCCAGACTTCCAAGTTTAAACACTTCTGACAGGGAGGCAAGTTATTCCAAGTGGTAGTGTGTTTTATTTATTCATTTATTTTGTAACATCAATATATATCCTAAATCTTAAAGTAAAATGAGGGTAAATAGGGTCTAGGGTCAGTATAGTGTTACATAAACAACTGGGCAAACTGGATGAGCTATGTGGCTCTTATCTGCCATCACTTTCTATGTTTCTATGATAATCAGGCCAAGTTCCCAGCCGCGCTGTGCCTCAGATTACTGAAATTTGTTACCATATGTTACCAATGATGTAACAGCGTGTGCAAGTGTTGATGCGTGCTCATTGGGGCTGATCCAGAGTTCATTTGAAGAATGTTACATTATACTCATTGTCAACAATGTCATAACACAGATAGTGCTGGTTAGAACATAAACACAACATTTTATCATACAGACTTGCTTTGTTTTATACTTTGTCTTTTTGTTCAGTACAGTATTTTTTGGAGTGATATAATAAATGTAGGACACTATCCACATGCTAGATATATTTACCCAGACTTTATGTTTGATCTTTGTTTTTGTGATGATTTCTTGCAGGTGGGTTGGATATCAGTACCCAGGCTACAGAGGTTACCAGTACCTGTTTGAAAAGGGGGATTATAAGGACAGCTCAGATTTTGGCGCCCAGCACCCCCAGATCCAGTCTGTGAGGCGCATTCGTGATATGCAGTGGCACCAGAGGGGAGCATTCCATCCCACCAATTAAAAAAAGACCTCCTCTCCCTAGTGCCACTGAAGAGAAAGAGATTCCGGAAGGATTTTACGTGATCTGCTGCTGTTTTTCCCACGGCATAGTTATCCCACATGCCACTGTGTGACTAAACCTGCTGAAACAATTTATTAAAAGCTTTGAGTTTTAAACTCCTGATGACTCCCTGTATGTGTAGTTTATTTTTTCAATTATTGTTAAATACACTAGAATGTGGATCAGCTTAGTAGTGATTAAGCTTTAAGATTCCTTGCTACTAAGCATTAGTGAATGAGACACATTTTATCGCGAGGACAAAATATGCTCTGACAAAACGTGTAACCTATTAAAAAGTAAGATAGACATAGGTAATAGTAAAGTTACTTAATCTAAGTACCAGAGAAGTTACAACTCAAAGAAAGTAACCCAACTCCTCATTTTGGTCCCTTAACTTAAGATCATTTTGAATGGACCTAAATATGTGTGCTTCACAAATATTAGTTGGGCAGATAAATAATATACCAACTGATAGATAGCAGCAAATTTAAGGACAGTATATTTGTAGAAAAACTTATTACCCAACAAAAATTGACATACTTCAAGTAAACTGCTGGTTTTAACAGTAACTATATTTAAAGGGTAAACAGCACCCACACAAAGCTGGCATGATATATTTACTGACTTTTACCTAGCTTCCTATTTACTGACTTTTTCCTAGTGTCCTATTTAGTGACTTTTTTTATAGTGTTGTATTTACTGACTTTTTCCTACCTCCTATTTACTGACTATTTCCTAGCTTCCTATTTGCTGACTTTTTGCTAGCTTCCTATTTAATGGCATAGGTTTACTCTCACTGATGATATACAAAGAGAATTAATGGATATCGGTAGATTTGGTATCCACGAAACAAGTAATTTTTTTGGGCCAGTCTGTCATCACTTTCATAGCCCATATTTTCCCCCATTTTCTGTGTGTGTGTGTATATTTTTTCCTGTTTTAGAAAGACTTTTAGGTAAATTTTCTACATTTGCCATTTAGCTCCCAGTATATTTATTCATATCTTGTATCACACTTGGTTAAAATACAAGCATGGCTGCTACATCATTACAACCTTGCACACGCTCCCTGCTTAGCACCAGACAATAGTTCATGTACCAAGCATTGTAAAAGGTTTTTTTTGAGAACACCTGCTATAAAGGAAGTCATTTTATCACAGTTTGGGTATTATTTCTTTACAAATCTGAAGTTCTTTGAATTTTACAAATCTTGACTAATTGTATCCCAGGCAACTTTAGGTCAGAACTCAGTACAAAACTGTATGATCTGTATGAATAACAGCCACAGTCGCCGTGACATTGACATTTCAAGATAATCTATTATCAGGGCTTAATTTTTGGCTGATATGCACAAGAACACAGCTGTGACACTTCTGTTTCCCCATAGTCTTTTATGTTTAAAGATGATTTTTTGAATTCTGTGTCACTTATAGTAATTAAATAATACTTATATTGCATCTGCAAATTAGCTACGGTATTGTCTATGCTAATTACTCTGTTTATGTCCTTCTTGATTAGCATAAAGTATATGGATAGATCATTCTATAAAAATAATATTGAATCTCCCATATTCTTTAGTGAGTACAAGGAAAGTGGCTGTACAGGGCAAAAGAATAACATCTATTACATGAGATAGGCGTTGTGGCAAGCAGCCCAGAATTATCTGTGCTATAGAAAAATCTTTAATCTGTTTTTATGCCCATAAGAGCTGGCAACCATACTTTCATACAGAATGAAAAGCTAAGTCTGTCTAACATTAAATGCTACAATACCTCACACCAGACTATGTAACCATTTTATCATTTCAGTTCTTTTGTTTTGAATATAAAATATTTACCGAATATCTTAAAGTACAAGAATCAGGCTGCAGGGAAGGAGGGGTTAAGGTCAGGCTGCGGGAAAGGGAGAGTTAGGGTCAGGCTGCAGGGAAGGGAAGGTTAGTGATAGGGTAATAGAAGGTGAGGGTTAGGATAAGGATTAGAGAGATAGTTAGATGCGTATATTTAGGGTCGGATTGATTTTGCATCAACTGTGCATGCGTAGTAATAGTGCAACACCGTCTACGTTGAAGATAGGGCCGGACATGCCTTAAGGTCGGACTTGTGAATCGATCGGGAACAATAGCGATCGTAAGTCCAGCGGAAATCTACGAACCGAAGGATTTGCATAGAAATGGGCGGGGGAGGCATTGAGATGAAGGAAAGTGGGCGCGCTTACAGACTTAGGACCCTAAATATACGCAATTAACACACATAAGGTCGGAAGTGAGTGCGGCCAGATAGGGCAAGTCAATGCAGGTCTAACTTTAGGTCCGGCCGCTGTTTGCAAGGGGAGTGACTGTTTATTCAGTGGGATGTAACCTGCTCCGACCTGCCACCTAGATGCGTATATTTGCGATCCCATCGCCGATGGATCTCTGAATCAGCCCCAGAATCCTCACTTACCTTTCTGTGCTCCAGTGATCGATAGCTGTCTCTTTGAGGCAAAAGCAATGGTTTTCCCCAGGCAGTTTGAAACTGGCTGGGAGAGAACATTCTCATTGGTGACCCACACCTGTGTGTTGCATAAATCTGTCACCCACTGCCCACAGCATAAATCTGTCCAGCAGTTGTTACAGCATTATATCTTTTTACAGAACATAGAAACATAAAAACATAGAGTGATGACAGATAGGAGCACCATGGCCCATTCAGTCTGCAGTTTTTTTTTATTTCGAACTATATTGCCATAGACCCTATTTTAACCTCAATTTAATTTGATATTTAGGATATCTCTATATTTATCCCAAGCATGCTTAAATTGTTCTACTGTGTTAGCCTCAACGGGCCGTATGCAGAGCTCCGGCCATATACGCGGTCTTAAAGACCGCGTATATGCAATCTACGTTGCAACAAGTAACATAGATTACGTTACAGAATTAATGCGCATGCGCAGTAGAGCATACCGGAAAAATCGGAGCTCTGAATACGGCCCAACCACCTTAGATGGAAGGTTATCGCGCTTACCAACTTTGCTTTCAGTGAAGTTATTTTTCTGCACATTTAATCTAAACCTACCACCCTCCAATTTATATACATGCCCTTGTGTTCCAATACACCTGTTCTGTTGAAAGCTGCCATCCTCCTTTAGCTGGTTACATCCCACAGAGTATTTAAAAGCTGTTATCATATCTTCCCCTTTACCTTTTCTGCTCCAAGCTATACATATTCATTTCCTCTAGTCTTTCTTTGTATGTTTTGTGACATATGCCATGTATTCTCACACTTAATCTTTTAAAAACCCACCTGGTCTATCTATTTCAGTTGACAACCCTAAAATAATCCCTAAATGATGGATTCACACTTACGATTTTGCTACTTTTTACGTGCATATTTTTAGGTATGTTGAACTGCGCATGCGTAGTAACTTTACGAAAGCTACGTAGGATTTAGGCACCGAAGTCCATTACACACGGATTTGTAAATCGGACTTAGTAACATATGTACAGAGGGGCATGGTTGTCTTCCGTACGTGCGTAGTGTAGTAAAAGTGGGTGGGGGAGGAATTTAAATGGACTAATATGGGCGCAGTTTTTCATGTACGCACGTACGTAAGGAAAATACTCACGTAACTATACATGTACAGTTAAAGTTGCCCTATGGATGCGTAAGTCACCAAAAATTAATCCGTGCAAGGGGAGTGTCATGGGTGTGGCCTTTAAACACAAGTGCGTATATTTGCGTATTTTATAATATCGGATCTGTGAATACGGCCCGCAATCTGTTTCTAAATCCTGTTACATACATCTAGAAAGTATTTCCAGTATACGCAAATATCTCACAGGAAACAATGCAAAACTCTCATTCATACACTAATCATCTTCCACATTGATTATTGCAATGTTCTCCTTATTGCACTGCCATATTATAAAATGACCCCCTTACAGTCTATATTGCATGCAGCAGCTAGATTGATTTTCCTTGCAAAATACTCTTCTAGAGCTGGTCCACTTTTTTATTCTCTACATCCTGCTACTAAAACTGAGCACTGAGCACTTTTACCATACAAGATGGCTGGTCCATTGTGTGATATATAGCACTTGCCCCTATGCAATAATCCCAAATGTGCTTTAAAGTATAAGATTGCGGGTAGGGCTCTCCCTCTTAGTTACCCTGTCTGTCTGTCTGTACCACCCAGTCCTGTTATAATGATTGTTAAGATTGTAAAGCACTATGCAATCTGATGGCGCTATATAAAAACCTGTCAATTTATAAAATAAATAAATAAGCATAGCTCCATTTGATTAAACGGATGCTGTGTGGTGTTCTAATCTTGAGTTAAGTACGGTATGAATGTGTGTATACAATCAGAGCTTGATACATATATAAATATGGGTTTGGGCTGCTTTGAACATATGAATTTACCTGACCCAAGTGTAAGAAAATAGACAACTTGTAAAAAAAAATTAAAAAATTGTATATAACAGTTTTCATTGAAAATAAGTGACTAAATTGCCACAACTCTAATTCAGGACATTTGACACAACTTAGCCAACTGGCTGTTAGCAACAATAAATGGCAGACATGTAGCAAAATCATTTATTTTATGTTGGATTATGTCATAAACAATTATTAACTGAATCTATTAGTAGTAGTGACAGATATATTAATAGTAGTAGTAGTATTCAAGCTATTATGTTATATTAATTACATGTCAGTGAAGTGATGGTGGCTCTGTACAGTGAATTACTTTTCTATTACCTTTTTAAGACTTGAAAATATTGCTAAGAGATTGGCAACACTATTACTAGTCAGTTATGGTTATCTACAGTAATTCACTTCATAAACATTTCTTGAAGGTATTATGTGTAAAAATGAGAGACATTCTGCAACATAAGTAATGACAGAAGGGCAATTAAAGAATTTTTGGAAGAAGAAGAATATAGTAGTGTGAAATAACAAACATTGGGACAGATGGCATCAGAAGTAGGTGGTGAATGTTACACGTTTGGCAAGGAAAGCCTGGGTTTTACAAGGCATGAGGGAGGAGCAGACTGAGAAACAGAGTGAAAGACATTTAGCATTTCCAGCTCTTTTAAAGTGAATCAAAGGTCATTGAAATGTTTTAATGGTATGAAGCATGCTAGCTTAATCTTTTATAGTTGTTTGGTATTAAAGAAATGGTAGGTCTTATAAAAGCAATGACACATGCATAGAGAGAAGTAACAATAAGTCAGGGATTATTTAGATTTTATCCACATTAGTCCTAATACAAATTTGTCATTACAACAAAAACAAGCACAATCATAAGAAACAAACTGATTTCACAGATTTCAGTGAATGTTACATTTATTAGGACTGATTCTCAGTTGTGGGCACAATGGTTTTTTTCTTTAATCCTTATTTAGTGATTTTATTTTGTACTGTTTAGAAAAAGGGGGCATGAAAATGGGTAAGCTATGTGTACAGAATTATGTTAGCAGTGCTGATGGGTCACTGTATAGTGTGTATGTAATTTCACGTGCATTCAATAGACAAATATGCAATTGTTTTTGGTGTACTTAATTCCATCTGCTTTCATCTGTATGGAATCTGGGCAGATTTTCTGAAAAGATTCATATAAATGAAAGCACAATAGCAATAGTGTATATTTGGCAATTGTCTGCAAGCAAGACAGGTCTAATAGACAGGAGAGTCCCTTTACTAAACATTGCCAAAGTGCATTAATAAACTTTGAGAATATCATTCACCTAAATTATGTAACAAATTTTGTGGCGATGTGCTATAACAAAATTAATGTTATCCCATTCTTCTTTGAGCTTGATTTTGCACTAGATGGCTGATATAATCACATTAATGGGAACCATTAAGTAGCTTCCAGTTACACATCAGCAGAGAAACACATTTTACCAAAAGGATTATATAAACATATAAACAATAACAATAGTGGTGTGATCACCTCATCTCATAATAAATGCACCATTCTAGGAAATGAGGTATGTTGTATTTTACTTTTTAATCATATTACTGTGGCAGACTATGAGAATATTATTGGTGTTTGCTTTTTTCAGTTAGGCTGCTATAGTGCTGTATGACTCTGGACTACCATGGAAACCTCAGTCACCTGGTACATCATGTAGTGTGCAGAGGCTTTCAAACACCTCTATAAACTCGGTCTGCATTGTGACAGCCTCCCTTTCTTCTGTACTATCACCTGCTTGATAAGTGAGCATATATGTGGCAACAATGTTTTTCAGCAAGAGATATTAAACATTCTAAAGTATAATACAAAAATAATTGTATCTAAATAGTGAGAGAATTGTACTGATTGTTATACACAATAAAACATTTTAGAACCATTGCAAACCATATAATGCATTAATTGACCATTAAAGATAGAAACGGTGTGAGTCCCGGAAGACTGTCATCGGCACATTCCCAAGTCTCTGCTAGTTATGCAAGGCCTTGATGTATTACTCTGATATTGAATGGCTTTATAATGCAGGCCTTATTACATGGTAAATAAACAATAAAAATGAGCTGCACATCCCTTCCAGAACATCATATATTTTCCGATAAGAATGGCAAAAAGATGTGTTACTGCTTTTACAAAGTCAATTTCATAGGCTGGTAATGTGACAATATTTAATATGGCAGCAAAATGCATTTAGATAAGACAGTAAATATAAAAATAGCAAAGCAGAATAAGAAGTGATAATAAAAATCCGGAATATCAAAAAACATAAAGGCTTGTAGAACTTTATGTCAGGGGTAGTGGTAGTTGAAAAAATAGCCAAAGAAAAATGGTGATATAAATTACAAGTATTGGGTAAACACTAATAGCAGAATTCCAGAACCTGAATTAAACACTAATAATAAGTCTCTGGAGTACCATATGGATCTATGATGACACAATTACTAGAACACTGGTCTATCAGACATGCGTTTGAAGAAATACTAATCATAGACCTCAGGAGTACAGGATAACATGCTGAGGCCAAGGTTATTGGAAACATAAGTCTCTGGAGTATAAGAAAACTAGAACACAGAATAAACAGGATCTATGGGCCTGATCAAGAGCTACGATGTTACACTGAGCGCTGTAGCGCTCAGCGTAACATCGGTGCTCTGGCCTGACACTCCCCCTGTGCGGGCGTATGGCCCCTTCCTTACGCCAACTGAAGGCTACCCTAGCTTCGCCCGGCGTAAGGAAGGGGCCATACGCTCACACAGGAGCGTATGGCCTCTTAGCACGCCCCCCCACCCTCATTTACTTCCCTCCCCCCGCCCACCAGCAGGAATGTGAGCGTAGGGACGCTGGAGGACGTCCCGGCGCATGCGCATTAGAGCTACGGCCGCCGTA